>LNAC01001017.1:423859-484838 GCA_002007465.1 Ailurus styani | reverse complement strand
TGACCTGAGCCGAAGGCAGCGGCTTTAACCCACTGAGCCACCCAGGCGCCCTGGAGCTGACTTCTTACAGTTCTGAGTCTGTGCTCTGCTGCTCGCTCCCTTGCCGGCAGCCGGCCCCTCCCCCCGGGGTCTATCTTCCCGTCGCCGCAGATTCACTTCTCCGCACGTCCTACCTTCCAGAAAGTGGTCGATTTTCTGTTCCTAGACTTGCTGCTCTTCTTCTCTTCGATCTCCGGTAGAATTTGTAGGTGTTCAGAATGGTTTGATAGCTCTCTGGGTGAATTCCTGGGACCTGATGATAATCGGTCTCCTACTCCTCCGCCATCTTGCCACTCCTCCCTTTTTTATTTTTCTAAACCATTGAGATGTTGGCTCATTTGTTATGGTAGCTAGTGCTAGCCAATTTTTTCAAGATGTAATTATTGAAGTCCTCTCCTTTCCTGGGGTCAGTGCAAATAAACGAAAATAGTCTAGTACAACTGGAATTGAATTCTCCAAGAACTCTGCCCAATTGCTCATGTAGCATTCTGAACACACACAAATTCAACCTGAGATGTAAGAATATTTATCTGGATCTCCACAAGCAGAAAAATGACTACTTTTTGCAAGGCAGAAGGTACAGAATCTTGAAACTTTGGTGGAAATATCGGAAGAAAAACAGAGAGGGGAGGGAGCCTCCGTAAGCCACTGGAAAGTGATAAAACACAGGAGCAAAAAAAGTTGGGACCTGTGGAAACCTGCTCTAGTGAGAAGCAGCCCCTTCTGAAAAAGTGGAGTGGCTGAATAGGGCAGAATTCTAGGTAGATCACTGTGGTCTCAGGATTCCAGGAACCGATATGGTGTCTAAGCAGTGGATCAGGGAGACTGGTTATGGTCAGCAAACCCAGAAGGGACTCTCAGCTCCAGTCACCTTAAACCATGAGCCAAGCCACTAGGGAGACTGACCACTGCCTAACCACCCTGAAAACGTCTAGAAGGTGCAGGCTGTTTAACATCCAAGGGAGATATAAAACGGTTTGCTCCCATGACAGGGCAACAGCTCTCATGTCCCATGAAAGGACACTGGGGCAACACCCAGTGTGACAAGGGAGTTGCGGAAAAGGGTGCATATGTGAGCCCATAGTCACTATCAATTGTGGAATCACAAAGTGCAGAGACGGTTGAGGTTCCTGTAACCCCCGGGAGAAGTGCAGCCAGCGGGAGCCATGGGATTCAGCAGTTTGGCACACAATGAGCCCACACCCATGACTTGGCAATAGTTCTCAGTGGCCGCTAGCAGTTGCAAAGCCACAAAGCACAGAGATGCTCAGGGGTCCTGGTGACCCCCCTGGGAGAGGTGCGATGAGCACAAATTGTGCAAATCTGTGGAGTTTGGTATGCACAGAGGTGGAGAGGGTTTTACCTGGAAGATTTGTTGGTGGGGGGGGTGCGACTTTGTTGCTCTGGGCTGGAGATTCCAACACGGTTATATTTGCTCTGACTATCTAAAGAGAAGTGGAATGATGCCAGGGAACAAAAAGCACACAGACAAGACAAGCAGCTCACATAATGCCCATTCCCCTGTCAAGGGGTAAGGCAAGTCCACCTAGGCAAGGATGCCTTAGAAGTCAAGCAGCAGGCCCTTCCCCCAGAAGATAGGAAGAACAGGCGAATGACAAGTGAATGATAAACTTATTTCCCACAGGACTATAATACTCCAGGGCCAGGGGAAAATAATAGAGGAAGCTCCAGGTGTTCCCTCACAATGCATTTACACTTCAGGCTAAAATTTTACATTTCTTTTTTAGTTTCTTATCTTTTTCTTTCTTTTCTTTTCTTTCTTTTTTTCCTTTTTTTTACTCTGTTCCCATTTCAAATAAAGTCTTTATTTTCCAACCTATGTTTTTAAGTCATTTCTTAACTTTTATTTTTTCACATATATGTTTTATAGATATATGCCCCATACTAGCCCATTTTTCACTCTATTCAATTTTATCTTCATATATATAAGTTCTGATTTCTGTGCAATTTGGGGATATAGTGTCTTCTAACACACAGATCAAAAATCAATCAGGAACAGGCAGATCACCCTGCTTTGTCCAGCCTGAGAAATTATAATCTCTCTCCCCACCACTCCCTTTTCTTTCTTTCTTCCTTTTTTTTTACTGTTTTGGATCACCTTGGCTTTGGTTGCATATCTGTGGTAAATTTCAACAACTTTGGATTTTTTTGTAGGTGCATTTTCCTCGGATTGTGGTTGATATTTTGGACTCTGTTCACTCACTCAACCATCCCTCAACAAAATGACTAGGAGGAGGAACTCACAACAAAGAAAAAAACCAGAGACAATGTTCTTTGCCACAGATCTAATGGATTTGGATACAAACAAGATATCAGAGATAGACTTCAATATAGCAATCATGAAGTCAATAGCTAGACTTGCAAAAAAACATCAGTAACAATATAGAATCTCCAAGGGCAGAAATGAGATCTAATCAGTACAAACTTAAAAATGCTGTGAATGAGATGAAGTCTAATCTGAATACTCTGACAGGGTAAATGAGGCAGAAGAATGAATTCGTGATCTAGAAGATAAGCTGATAGAAAGGAAGGAAGAGGAGGAAGATAGGCATAGGCAGCTAGGAGCCCATGAGAACAGATTTAGTGAGATCAATGAGGACACAAAATGTTCCAAGGTCAGAATTCTTGGGATCTCTGAGGGGGGGTGCGGGAGAGGAGGAGGAGGACTAGAAGGCATATTTGAGCAAATCATAACTAAGAACTTCCTTAATCTGGAGAAGGAAACAAGCATTTGTGTCCAAAAGGCAGAGAGAAATCCTTCCAAAATTAAAAATAGATCAACTCTGATATGTAATAGTGAAGCTTGCAAATCTTAGAGTCAAGGAAGCTATCCTGAGAGCAGCTAGGGGGAAAAATTTTCTTATGTATGAGGGAGGAATATAGAATAACATCAGACCTATCAACAGAGACCTGGAAACCCAGAAAGGGATGGCAAGAAATACTCAGGGTACTAAATGAGAAGAAAATACAGCCAAGAATACTTTATCCAGCAAAGTTGTCATTCAGAATGGACAGAGAGATAAAGAGCTTCCAAGGCCACCAAAAAGCTGAAATAATATGTGAGGACCAAGTCAGCCCTGCAAGAAATATTAAGGGGGGTTCTATAAAAGAAAAAAGACCCCAAGAGTAATATAGACCAGAAATTAACAGAGACAATCTGTAGAAACAGGGAATTTACAGGCAATACAATGACACTAAATTCATAACTTTCAATAGTTACTCTCAATGTAAATGGGCTGAATGTTCCCATCAAAAGACACAGGGTTTCAGATTGGATAAAAAAGCAGGACCCATTTGTATGCTGTCTACAAGAGATGCATTTTGAACCTAAAGACACCTCCAGATTGAAAGTGGGAATGGATAACCATTTATCATGACCGCAGACCTCAAAAGAAAGTTGGGGTAGCAATTCTTATATCAGACAAATTAGATTTTAAACCAAGACTGTAGAAGGACACTATATCATACTTAAAAGGTCTATACAAAAAGAAAAATCTAGCAATTGTAAATATCTATGCCCTTGACATGGGAGCAGCCAACTACCTTATCCAACTAACAACCAAAACAAAGAATCCTATTGATAATAATACATTAATAGTGGGAGACTTCAACACTCCACTCACAGCAATAGATAGATCATCTAAACAGAAGATCAACAAAGAAACAAGAGCTATGAAGCTCACATTAGACCAGATAGACTTCATAGATATATACAGAATATTCCATCCTAAAACAACAGAATACTCATTGTTCTAGAGAGCACATGGAACTTTCTTTAGATTAGATCACATACTGGGTCACAAATCAGGTCTCAGCCGATACCAAAAGATTGAGATCATTCCCTGCATATTCTCAGGCCACAATGCATTGAAACTGGAACTCCACCACAAGGCATATGAAAGGACAGAAAACACTTGGGGCATTAAAAAGTATCCTGCTAAAGGATGAATGGGTCACCCACGACATTAAATAGGAACTTAAGCACTTCATGTGAACAAATGAAAATGAAAACACATCATTTCGGAACCAATGGGATACTGCAAAGGTGGTCCTAAGGGGAAGTACATTACAATCCAAGCCTCTCTCAAAAAATTAGAAAAATCCCAAATGCACAGGCTAAACTTACACCTAATGGACCTAGAGAAAGAAGAACAAATAGAGACTAAACCAAGCAGAAGAAGAGAAATAATAAAGATTAGGGCAGAAATAAATAAAATAGAACTAGAAGAACAGTAGAACAGGTCAATGAAACTAGAAGATGGTTCTTTTTTTAAAAGATTTTATTTATTTATTTCACAGAGGGAGAGAGATCACAAGGAGGCAGAGAGGCAGGCAGAGAGAGGGGGGGGGGGAAGCAGGCTCCCCGCTGAGCAGGGAGCCTGATGCGGGCCTTGATCCCAGGACCCTGAGATCATGACCTGAGCCGAAAGCAGAGGCTTTAACCCACTGAGCCACCCAGGCACCCTAGAAGATGGTTCTTTGAAAGAATTAATAAGATGCATAAACCTCTGGCCAGACTTATACAGAAGAAAAGAGAACGAACCCAAATTAATAAAATCATGAATGGAAAGGGAGAAATCATGACCAATACAAAGGAAATAGAGCAATTATTAGAACTTATTACCAACAGCTATATGCTAAAAAAAACTAGACAATCTGGAAGAAATGGTTGCATTCTTGGACACTTATTTACTACCAAACTGAAATAAGAGAAATAGATAATCTGAACAGACCAATGGCTAGCAAAAAGAATTGAAAGAGTAATCAAAACCCTCCAAAAAAAAAAAAAAACCACAAGAATCCAGAGTCAGATAGATTCCCTGGGGAATTCTACCAGACTTTTAAAGAAGAAATAATACCTATTCTCCTGAAGCTATTTCAAAAAATAGAAACTGAAAGAAAACTTCCAAACTTAATTGATGAGGCCAGCATTACCCTGATCCCCAAACCAGACAAAGACCCCACTGAAAAGAATAATTACAGACCACTATCCATGATAAACATGGATGCCAAAATACCCACCAAGATCATAGCTAATAAGATCCAACAGTACAAAAAAAAAGAATTATTCACCATAACCAAGTGGTATTTATCCCTATGATGCACAGGTGGTTCAACATATGTAAATCAATTAACATGATAGACAACATGAACAAAGAGACCAAAACCATACGATCCTCTCAGATAATGCAGAAAAAGTATTTGATAAAATAAAGTATCCTTTCCTGATTAAAACTCTTCAAAATATAGGGATAGAGGAAACATATACCTCAATACCATAAAAGCCATCCATGAAAAACCCACAGTGAATATCATTCTCAATGGGGAAAAACTGAGAGCTTTTCCCTTAAGGTCAGGAAAACAACAGGGATATCCAATCTCACCATTATTGTTCAACATAGTACTAGAAGTCATCAGACAACAAAAAGAAATAAAATACATTCAAATTGGCAAAGAAGAAGTCAAACTATCTCTCTTCACAAATGATATGGTACTTTATGTGGAAAATCCATAATACTCCACCCCAAAGTTATTAGAACTTATGCAGCAATTCAACAAAGTTTCAGGATACAAAGTCAATTCACAGAAATCAATTGCATTTCTATACAGTAACAGTGTGACTGAAATAGAAATTAAGGAATACATTCCATTTACAATAGCACCAAAAATCATAATATACCTAGGAATAAACCTAACTAAAGAGGTAAAGGACCTATACTCTAGAAATTACAGAATAATTATGAAAGAAATTGAGGAAGACAGAGGAGATGGAAAAAAATTCTATGTTCACGGATTGGAAGAATAAACATTGTTAAAATGTCTATGCTGCCCAGAGCAATCTAAACTTTCAATGCAATCCCTGTCAAAATGCCATCGACATTTTTCACAGAGCTGGAACAAACAATCATAAATTTGTATGGAATCAGCAAAGACCCTGAAATTTGGGGGGATTTTTGAAAAAGAAAACCAAACTGGGGGCATTACAATGCCTGACTTCAAGCTATATTACAAATATGTGATCATCAAGACAATATGATAGTGGCACAAAAACAGGCACATAGATCAATGGAACAGAATAGAGAGCCCATATATGGACCCTCAACTCTATGGTCAACTAATCTTTGACAATTCAGGAATGAATATCCATTGGAAAAAAAAGAGAGTCTTCAATAAATTGAGCTGGGAAAATTGGACAGCCACATGTAGAAGAATAAATCTTCATCATTCTCTTAAATCATACACAAAGATCATTCTCTTACACCATGCACAAAGATATACTCAAAATGGATTAAAGACCTCAATGTGAGACAGGAATCCATCAAAATCCTATGGGAGAACAGAGGCAGAAACCTTTTTGAAATTAGCCACAGCAACTTCTTTAAAGACATGTCTGTAAAGGCATGGAAAACAAAAGCAAAAATGAACTTTTGGGACTTCATCAAGATAAAAAGCTTCTGCACACCAATGGAATCAGTCACCAACTAAGAGGCAACCTATGGAATGGGAAAATACACTTGCAAATGACAGTGCAGATAAAGGGATGATATCCAAGATCTATAAAGAACTTTTCAAACTCAACACCCAAAATACAAATAATCCAGTCAATAAATGGGCTGAAGACATGAACAGACACTTCTCCTAAGAAGACATACAAATGGCTAACAGACACATGAAAAAAATTTAAAATCACTACCCATCAGGGAAATACAAATAAAAATCACAGTGAGATACCACCTTACACCAACTAGAATGGCAATAACTAACAAAGCAAGAAACAACAAATGTTGGATAGGATGTGGAGAAAGGGGAACCCTCTTACACTGTTGGTGGGAATGCAAACTGTTACCGCTACTCTGGAAAATAGTATGTAGGTTCCTCAAGATGTTAAAAATAGAGCCACCCTATGACCCTGCAATTGCAGTATTAGGCATTTAGCCCAACGATACAGATGTTGTGAAAAGAAGGGACAACTGCACCCAAATGTTCATAGCAACAATGTCCACAAAAGCCAAACTGTGGAAGGAACTGAGATGTACTTCAACATATGAATGCATAAAGAAGATGAGTTTCATATATACAATGGAATATTACTCAGCCATCAGAAAGGATGAATACCTACCATTTGCATTGATATGGATGGAACTGGAGAGGATTATGCTAAGTGAAATAAGTCAAGCAGAGAAAGAGTTATCATATGGTATCATATGTGGAACATAAGGAATAGTGCAGAGGACCACAGGGGAAGTGAGGGAAAACTGAGTGGGAAGAAATCAGAGAGGGAGACAAACCATGAAAGATTCTGAACCCCGGGAAACTATCTGAGGGTTACAGAAGGGAGGGGGTGAGGGGATGGGGTATCAGGGTGATAGGTCTTAAGGAGAGCACATGTGGTGATGAGGCCTGGGTGTTATATGCAATTAATGAATCATTGAACACTGCATCAAAAACTAATGATGTAATGTATGTTGGCTAATTGAGCATAATAAAAAAGTGAAAATATGACTGATATCCCATGGTATTTGTCTTTTTTCTAACTTACCGGTTTTGCTTAGTATTATAATCTGTAGCTCATCCAAGTTTTCCAAATGGCATGATTTCATTCTTTTTTATGCCTGAATAATATTCCACGCTATATATAAAGCACATCTTCTTTACACATTCATCTACTGATGGACACTTGGGCTACTACCATAATTTGGCTATGGGAAATAATGCTGCTATAAACATAAAGGATGAACTTATCTTTTTGAACTACCTTTTCTGCATTGTTGGGGTAGATACCCAGTAGTGCCATGACTGGATCATAGGGTATTTCTATTTTTAACTTTTTGAGGAACCTCCATAGTACTTTCTACAGTGGCTGTGCCAGTTTACCTTCTGACCAACAGTGGACAAGAGTTCCTTTTTCTTCACATCCTGGCCAACACCTGTTGTTTCTTGTGTTTTTGATTTTAGCCATTCCGGCAGTTTTGAGTTGATATCTCATTGTGGTTTTCATTTGCATTTCCCTGATGATAAGTGATGATGAGCATCTTTTCCTATGTCTGTTGGCCATCTGTATGTCTTCTTTGAAGAAATGTCTGTTCATTTCTTCTGTCCATTTTTAAATTGGATTATTTGATTTTTGAACGTTGAGCTATGTCAGTTCTCCGTATATTTTGGATACTACCCCTTCATCAGATATGTCATTTGCAAAATCTCCCATTCCATAGGTTACCTTTAAGTTGTGTTGATTGTTTCCTTTGTTCTTCTTTTTATTTTGGTGTGGTCCCAATAGCTTATTTTTGCTTTTATATCCCTTACCTCAGAAGACATATCTAGAAAAATTGTTACTACAGTCGATTTCAGAGTTATTACTACCCATGCTCTCCTCAGGGAATTTTATTGCTTCAAGTCTCACATTTAGGTCTTCATTGTATTTTGTGTTAACCTTTGTGTATGGTGTAAGAAAGTCGTCCAGTTTCATTCTGTTGTATTTAACTGACCAGTTTTCCCAACACCATTTGTTGAGGAGACTTTTTCCCATTGCATATTGTTTTGTGCTTTGTTAAAGATTAATAAGCCATATAATTTTGAGTTCATTTCTGGGTTTTTTAGTCTGTTCTATTGGTTTATGTGTATATATTTTGGTAGTATCATACTGTTTTGTTACTAAAGCTTTGCAATATAACTTAAAGACTAGTATTGTGATACTTACAGCTTTGCTTTTCTTTTTCAAAATTACTTTGGTTATTCAGGTCCTTTGTAGTTTCATACAAATTTTAGGATTTTTGGTTCTAGTTATGTGAAAAATGCTGTTGGTATTTTGACAGGGATTGCATTAAATATATCAATTGTTTTGGATAGTATAGACATTTTAACAATTTTTGTTTTTCCAATCCATAAGCATGAAATATCTTTCCATTTCTTTGTGTCATCTTTAATTTCTTTCATCAGTGTTTTATAGTTTTCTGAGTGTAGTTCTTTCACATATTTGGTGCAATTGTAAATGAGATTGATTTATTAATTTCTCTCTATTGCTTCGCTAGTAGTGTATAGAAATACAACATATTTCTGCACACTGATTTTATATCCTGTGAATTTACTGAATTCATTTATCAGTTGTAATAGTATTTAGGTGGAGTCTTTTGGTTTTCTTTTTTTTTTAATATTTTCTTTTTTATATTTAGCAGAGAGAGAGAGAGAAAGAAAGCAAGAGTAGGAAGACAGGGAGAATGAAAAGCAGGTTCCCTGCTAAGCAGAGAACCAGATATGGGATTCAATTCTAGGTCCCTGGGATCACAACTTGAGCCGAAGGCAGATACTTCAACTGAGCCACCCAGGTGGCCCAAGTCTTTGGGTTTTCTAAATATAGTATTATGTCATCTGGGAATAGAAAAAGTTCACTTTTTCCTTACCTTTGGCTGCCTTTTATTGTTGTTGTTGTTGTTGTTGTTGTGTGATGGTTTTACCTAGGATTCCAGTACTATGTTGAATAAAAGTGATGAAAGTGGACATCTGTAAATTGTTCTTGACTTTGGGGGAAAGCTCTCAGTTTTTCCCCATGTTGTGTTCCCTTATATTAGCCATTAGATAGCCATATGTGGCCTTTATTATGTTGATGTATGTTCAGCCTAAACCTACTTTATTGAGAGTTTTAAGATGAATGGGTATGGTGTGTCAAATGCTTTTCTGTGCCTACTGGAATGATTTTACGTTTTTTTTTTCTTTTCTCTTACTGATGTGATATATCATGTTGCTTGATTTGTGATTATTGACCTATCCTCACATCCAGGGAATAAATCCTACTTGATAGTGGTGAATGATTATTTTAATGCGTTGTTGGATTAGGTTTGCTAGTATTTGGTTGAGGACTTTTTCGTCTATGTTCATCAGAGATACTGCCCTCTAGTTCTCTTTTTTTGTGGTGTCTTTATCTGGTTTAAGTATAAGGGTAATATTGTCCTCATAGAATAAATTTGGAAGTTTTCCATCTTCTACTCTTTGGAATAATTTGAGAAGAATATGTATTAACTCGATATGTTGGTGGATTTTTCCTGTGAAGTGTCTCATCCTGGACTTTTATTGGTTGGGAGTTTTTTGATTATTGACTCAATTTCATTGCATATAATTGGTATGTTAAAGTTTCCATTTCTTCCTTTTCCAGTTTTGTTAGGTTATGCCTTTCTGCTTGGAATAGCCAGCAATCCCTGCCCTAATGGATGAAAGATTACTCCAAACTCTGCCTTGAACAAGAGAAGGCAAGACGGTCAATGCTCAGAGGTGAAGACACTTTGCTCTTCTTTGCTCCTGCTTTTATTGGTCCTTCAGGATAATCACAAACCCTTATCACTGTTTCTCAAGCATGTGATGTGTGACAAGGAATCTTACTAAAACTAGGAAGATCAGTTTACGGGAAAGATAAGATGAATTGGGGTCAATCAGAGGGGGAGATGAAGCATGAGAGATTGTGAACTCTGAGAAATAGACTGAGGCTTTTGGAGGGGAGGGGGGTGGGGAAGTGGGTGAGCCTGACGGTGGGCATTAAGGAGGGCATATTTTGCATGGAAAACTGGGTATGGTGCATAAAGAATGAATCTTGGAACACTGAAAAAAAATAAAATTATTTTAAGGTGTTAAAAAATTTAAAAAATTAAAATTGCTCACTGAAAAAAAAAAAGATATACTTACCTGCATGTTCTACTAAACATAACCTAAGGGACAATGCATACATTTCTTAGTTCACAGGGAGGCTCTTTGGGCTAAGGAAGCTTCAGGAAGGCAACTCCCCACGGCATTCCAACATGGAGTGGTCACACAGGCCTTGGGATTCCAAAGGCGTACGCCCTTCTCCAAAATCTTCCTTCACCCCCAGTGGTCTCTGTGTTACATTTTAGCAAGCCAGGTATTATGGCTGATTTCATGCTCTACATTAAACCCAACACCTTTCTAGGTATTTATCCATTTCTTCTAAGTTGTCCAATTTGTGGGCATAAAGATTTTCATAATATTCTATCTCAGTTGCTTTTATTTATGTAGTGTTGGTTATTTCCTCTCTTTCATTTGTGACTTTGTTTATTTGAGTGCTTTATATATTTTTTTGTTTTGTTTTGATGGCTATAGCTTTATCAATCTTGTTGACCTTTATAAAGAACTAGCTCCTGGTTTCATTGATCTGGTGTTATTGTTGTTGTTTACTTTGTATATCATTTGTTTTTACTCTAATCCTTATTATGTCCTTCCTTCTAATGGTTTTGGGTTTTGTTTATTCTTATTTTTCTAGCTCTGTTCAGTGTAAGTTTAGGTTTTTTGTATGATATTTTTCTTGCTTTTTGAAGTAGGCTTGTATTACCATGAAATTTCCTTATAGAATCATTTTTACTGCATCCCAAAGGTTTGTAACCAGTGTGTTTTCACTTTCATTTTTTTGCATGTTTTTTAAAGACTTTATTTATTTATTTGACAGAGAGACACACAGTGAGAGAGGGAACACAAGCTGGGGTAGTAGGAGAAGGAGAAGTTGGCTTCCCACAGAGCAGGAAGCCCAATGTGGGGCTCGATCCCAGGACCCCAGGATCATGACCAGAGCCTAAGGCAGACACTTAACGACTGAGCCACCCAGGCGCCCCATTTCTGCATATTTTTTTAATATATTAATTTAATTTTATTTATTTCAGTGTTCCCTGATTCTTTGTTTATGCACCACACCCAGTTCTGCATATTTTTTTATTTCTTCTTTTACTTTTTGTTGTCCCATTCATTGTTTAGTAGCAAGTTATTTAACCTGCATGTATTTGTGGTCTTTCCAGACTTTTTGTGTGTAGTTGATTTCTAGTTTCTTTACTGTTGTCAGAAAAGACACATGGAATGACATCAATCTTCTTGAATTTGTTGAGGTTGTTTTGTGACCCAGTATGTGATATACTTGGAGAATGTTTCCTGTGAGCTTTAAAAAATTGTGTACTCTCCTGTTTTCAGATATAATGTCCTGAAACTGTCTGTTAAATCCATCTGTTTCAATGTGTCATTCAAAGCTACTGTTTCCATGTTGTTTTTTTCTTTGAGTGATCTATCCAATGATATAAGCAGGGTGTTAAAGTCCCCTACTCTATTGTATTACTAGCAATTACTTCCTTTATGTTTATTATTAAGTGTTTTATGTCTTCAGTTACTGATTTACAATTTTTACAAAAATTTACAATTTTTTTAAAGATTTTATTTATTTATTTCACAGAGGGAGAGAGATCACAAGGAGGCAGAGAGGCAGGCAGAGAGAGAGAGGGGGAAGCAGGCTCCTCGCTGAGCAGGGAGCCTGATGCGGGCCTCGATCTCAGGACCCTGAGATCATGACCTGAGCCAAAAGCAGAGGCTTTAACCCACTGAGCCACCCAGGCGCCCAAAAATTTACAATTTTTATATCTTCTTGTTGGATTGTCCCCTTTATTATTATGTAGTGTCCTCCTTTCCCTATTATTACTGTCTTTGTTGTAGAGTCTATTTTGTCCAATGTAAGTATTGCTACTACAGCTTTCTTATGACATCCATTTGTGTGATAAATATTTCCCTATCTTCTCATGTTCAATCTGCAGGGGTTTTTCAATCTGAAATTAGTCTTCTGTAGGCAGTATATAGATAGGTTTTGCATTTAATCTCTGTCAACTTATGTCTTTTGA
This sequence comes from Ailurus styani, assembly GCA_002007465.1. Classification (NCBI taxonomy): domain Eukaryota; kingdom Metazoa; phylum Chordata; class Mammalia; order Carnivora; family Ailuridae; genus Ailurus; species Ailurus styani. Next base: position 472,125 of record LNAC01001017.1, on the reverse strand, counting down.
TTGGAGGGCTTAGTCCATTTAAATTCAAAGTAATTATTGATAGATATATTTTTATTGTCATTTTGTACTTGTTTTGTGGTAGTTCTTATAGTTTTTCTCTGATTACTTCTCTTTATCTCTTTCATGACATGTTGGTTTTATTTAGTGTTATACTTGGACTTTTTTCTCTTTATCCTTTGTATACTTATTAGTGGTTTTTGATTTATGGTTACCATTAGGTGTGTATATAACATCTTTTCATATAGCAGTCTGTATTATTGATGGTTATTTAAGTTCAAACTCATTCTTTACTCCTCTACCTCTCACACATTAGATATATGGTGACATAGTTTACATCCTTTTATTTTGTGAATTATCTTGACTGATTTTTTACAGAAATACTTACTTTTACTGCTTTTATGCTTCCTGCTTGTCATACTCTCACATATGATCTTTCCTTTCAACTCAAATTGTTCCCTTTAATGTATCTTATAGGGCTGGTTTTGAGGTCATGAACTTCTTTAGTTTTTGTTTGTCTGAGAAACTTTTATCTTCCCTTCTCTTTGGAATGATAGCCTTGCTGGATAGAGTGAATATTTTTGGCTGCAGATATTTCTCTTTCAGTGCTTTGAATATATCATGCTGCTTATTTCTACCTTGCAAAGTTTCTGCTGAAACATCCATTGAATGCCTTATGGGGTTTCCTTTGTATCCAACTGTCTTTTTTGTCTTGCTGCTTTAATTTTTTTTTCTTTATCACTACTTTTTGCCATTTTAATTACCTTGTGCCTTGGTGTGCTTCTCCATTTGTTGATTTGGATGGGTGATCTCTGTGCCTCCTGGTTGTGGATATCTGTTTTCTTCTCCACATTAGGGATGTTTTCACCTATTAGTTCTTCAAATAAATTTTGTGCGCCACTTTCTCTCTCTTCTGTTAGGATCACTAAAATGTGAAAGTTATTACACTCCATGGAGTCACTGAATTCCCTAAGTCTATTCTCATTTTCCATAATTCTTTTCTTTCTCTTTTGTTCATATTGATTACTTTCCATTGCTCAATCTTCTAGCTCATTACTTCATAACTCTGCTATTTATCCCATCATATATATATATATTTTTAAAATTCAATCAGCCAACTTATAATACATCATTAGTTGTTGATGTAGTGTTCAATAATTTACCAGTTTCATATAACACCCAATGCTCATCATATCACATGCCCTTATTAATGCTTATCATCCAATTACCCCATCCCCCCCACCTCCCCTCCAGCAACCCTCAGTTTGTTTCCTATAGTTAAGAGTCTCTCATGCTTTTTTCTTCCTCTCTGGTGACTTCCGATTTTGTTTTCCCTCCTTTCCCCTACAATCCTATGTCTTGTTTATTATGTCCCACATATGAGTAAAACCATGTAATAATGGTCTTTATCTGATTGACTTATTTTGTCAGCATACTATCCTCCAGTTCCATCCACAGCAATGTAAACGGGAAATATTGATCTTTTCTGATGGCTGAGTAATTTTCCAGTGTGTGTGTGTGTGTGTGTGTGTGTGTGTGTGTGTGTGTGTGTGTATGTGTGTGTCTGTGTGTGTGTATATACCTCACATCTTCCTTATCCATTCAACTATCAATGAACATCTTAGCTCTTTGCACAGTTTGGCTATTGTGAATATTGCTATTATGAACAATGGGATGCAGGTTCCCCTTCAGATCACTACATTTGTATCTTTGGGATAAATACCTAGTAGTGCAATCACCAGGTTGTAGGGTTGCTCTATTTTTAATTTCCTGAGGAACATCCATACTGTTTTCCAGAGTGGCTCCATATATTTTTAATTTCATTTATCGTGTTCTTCATCTCCAATTTTTATGTCTTTATCTCTTTAAGGGTCTCACTCATGTCCTCTTTTTTCTCAAACCCCAATGAGTATCTTTATGGTAATTACTTTAAATCAAGTAATGTTATCAAGCCTGTTACTTATATTCATTTCGCTTGGGTCTCCTGCTGTGGTTTTGCCCTATTCTTTTGTTGGTGACATATTCTTCTGTCTCCTCATTTTGCTTAATTCTCTGTGTCTTTTCATGTATGTTAGGAAAGTCAATTATGTCTCTTGCTCTTGAGAGTACTGGGAAGGACATGCACTGGGCAATGCTTATTCTCAACATTAGGCACATAACCATCGTGTACATCTTGGCCAGATTGGGTTGCTCCACAAAACATATACATGTGGGCAGGGGCTTGCTGCTGCAAGCTGTGGGCACTATTCCTCTTCCACAGGGAATATGCAGCTGCTGGAGAGAGTGGAACCATCCAGGGCTGCTCCATAAAGCTCATCCAAGCAAGGGGTGCAGTTTTAACATGGTGCACACATCTTCCAATGGAGGTTGTGAGATGCAGTGTTGGCAAGGTTTGTGTGGGACTTCTGGGAGAGGGGATTCATGGCACCAGGACTGATGCAGACCTGGCTGGTGGGAGCAAAGCATGGTGTAACCAAGTTAGGTAGTGAGTGCAGGCGCTGTGCTGGTTCTTGCAGGTGGCTGTGGGTTTATGATGAGGGGTGGTGGAGGAAAATGACACCTGCCAGCTCTTTTGTTCCTGGAGAAGTCCCTCGGTGAACTCTGAGATTAGTAACTAACCATACTCATACTCTGAGATTAGTAACTAACTCTACCTTCCAGAAGCCCCAGGCACCTTTCAAACTGCTGTTTTCAAATTGTAACTTGACAGGCTCTTTTCTGTGCTGTCTCTTTAAGGGCAGGGGCTCAGCTTACTCTCACCCTCTGGACTTTCTCACAGCTGAACCCATGAAATTTTAAAGTTACAGGTTTATGTTCTGTTGGTGGCAAGCACTCACTGGTGTGTTAGTCAGTTTCTTGTCCCTCTATACACCTGGAGCACCCATCCTCTGGCAGTCAGACCCATGGAATTTAGGTTCCCACCGAGTCTTTGCCATTCTTAACCTCTTTGACATGGTCTTTTCTCTACAGTTTGTGGTGGAGTTTGTTTGGCTAGACTTTCATTCTTTTTCTGGGTCGTTTACACTGATACAAGTGCTATCTAATTGTATCCATGGGATGAGGCAAGTTTAGAGTCCTCCTACTCTGCCATCTTCCCCAGAAGTGTAATGGTTTTTCATTTAAAGTCTATTTTATCTAATATTAGTACACACATATCTGCTCTCTTTTGGTTATTACTTCTTGGAATAATAAAGATGGAAAAGTCTTTACATTGTTATTCTATGTGTATCCTTAGATCTACAATAAGTTTCTTGTACATGGCATATAGTTGGGTTGTGCTTTTGTACACTCAGCCGATTGGTCTTTAGTTTGGGGAATTTAGTTATTTACATTTAATGTAATTACAAGTTAGGAAGACTATTGCCATTTTATTATTTGTTTTCTGCCTTAAAGCATTTCTGTCCCTCATTTATTCCCTTACTGCCTTCCTTTGGTTTTATTTACTTAGTCCTGTAGTAGTGATGTTGTAAGATAAATTGTGTCCCCCAAAATTCATATATTGGTGCCTTAACTCTTAATACTAAGATGTTACGGTAGTTTACAGTGTCTTTAAAAAGACAGTTAGTTAAAATGAGGTCATTAGGGTGGGTGCTAATTCAGTATGATCAGTGTCCTTATAGAAAAGGAGATTAAGACACACAGAGAAAAAAATGTGAAGAATAGGGAAAAGGCAAGGAAACGGGCATCAGGATAAACCAACCCTGCTCAAATTTTGATCATGGATTTCTACTTCCAGAAAGGTGAGAAAGTAAATTTCTGTTGTTTAAGCCACCCATTCTGTGATACTTTGTTGTGAAAACCATGCAAACTAACATAAATTACTTTTGATTCCCTTCTCTATTCCTTTTGTGTATATTATATAATTTATTATATAATTTATTTGCCATGGAAATTACATAAAATATCCTAAAGTTATAACATTCTACTTTAAACTAATGTCAACTTAACTTCAATTACATACTTTATATTTTTGATGTGGTAATTATTTTTTATGTATTGTGTACAAATTAAAATAGATTTATAACTATTTTATGCTTTTGCTTTTAAAATCATTTAAAAAATAAAAAGTGGAGATATGAACCAAAATTATAATACTGATTTTTATATTTGTCCATGTATTTATATTTGCTGGAGTACTTTATATATTTGTATGACTTCAAGTTACTGTCTCACATATTTTCTTTTCAATTTGAAAGACACCTTTAGCATTTATTCTAGGGAAAGTCTAGTGGAAATTAACTCCTTCAGCTTTTCTTTATCTGAGAATATCTTAATTTTTCTTGCATTTTTGTAGGACTGTTTTACTGGACATAAAACTATCGGTTGAGGGTTGCCTGGGTGGTCAGTCAGTTAAGTGTCTGACTCTTAGTTTCAGCTCAGGTCATGATATCATGGGTCATGGAATCTAGTCCCACATTGAGTTCTGTGATCAACGGGGAGTCTGCCTGGAGATTCACTCTCACAGCCTCTTCCCGCATGCACACACATTCTCTCTCATAAATAAATAAATAAATAAATAAATAAATAAATAAATAAATAAATAAATAAATAAATATTAAAAAAATTATCAGTTGACTTTTTTTTCCCTGTCAGTACATTAGATATGTCATCCCAATGTCTTTCAGCCTGAAAGGTTTCTCCTGAGAAATCCAATGATAATCTGACTGAGGATTTCTGGTATGTTATGAATCAGTTTTTTCTTTCTATTTTAAAGATTGTATCTGGCTTTGGCTTTTAAGAATTTGATTATAATATTTCTTAGCATAAATCTCTTAGGGTTAATGAAACTCTTACTAGGAGCTTGTTGTATATATCCATATCATTTCTCAAATTTGAGAAATTTTTAGTCATTATTTCAGTTATGCTTTCTGCACATTTCTCTATCTTTCCTCCTTGTGAGATTCTCATAATGCATATGTGGTCCACTTGTTGGTGTCCCATAAGTACCTCAGCCTATGTTTACATGTTTTCATTCCTTTTTTGTTTCTGGTTCTTAGACTTATTAATTTCAAATGACTTGGCCTCAAATTTATTGATTCTTTCTTCTGCCTGTTTTTATCTGTTATTGATCTCTAGTGAACTTTTGAATTCAGTTATTGTATTTTTCCGTTCCAAAATTTCTTTGGTTGTTTTATAAAAAAATAATTCTTAATCTTTAAAAAATATATTTAAATATATATTTAATTTGTATGTAATATTTAATATATATTTATATAATATATATTATATTATAATTTACAATATATTTATATAATTTATAATATATAATATAATTAATTTTAATATATGTTTAAAATATATTTAAAAATCTCATTTTCTTCATATGGAATTTTCCTGACTTCCTTTAGTTTTTGCCTGGGTTTTCCTTGAACTCCTTGTGTATGTTTATGGCATAGTTCTAAAATTTTTGTTTAGTAAGTCAAAAGACTGTGTTTCCTTAGTGTTGTTTTCTAAAGATTTTTTTTTCCATTGAATGAGCTATGTTTCATTGTTTCTTTATATTCAGTGTGATCTTTTGTTGAAAATTTAACATTTGAAAAAAGGAAACTCTCTCATTCTTTGCATACTGGGTCCATGAATAGGAAGATTTAGCAAAATAAGACTGGTATGAAGAATTAAGGTGTTCTTGGATTTTTTCTTGCTATGGTTTTTCACTAAGCCCACCTATGCACTTTTTTTTTGAGAGAGAGAGAGAGAGTATGTAAGTGGTGGGGAGATGGGAAGAGGGAGAGAGACAATCTTAAGCAGACTCCATGCTTAGCATGGAACTTGACATGGGGCTTGATCTCACAACCCTGAGATCATGAGGTCATGACTTGAGCTGAAATCAAGAGTTAGATGCTTAACCAACTATACAACCCAGACCCCCGACCCATCCATGTACATTTTATCCCTAATTCCCCCATACACAGAACTGCCTCTAATTGTCTTAATTTTCTTAAGACTTTCAGTTGTGCATCTTCTTGGGGACCTCAGATATCTATTCATTATTTGACTTATACTCATTTGTTGGTAGTTGTCTGCAGGTCTGAATTTCCTGCAAATTTCACAGACCGTTGTGACCACTGCCGCTTTCAATGGTCTTCATCCTAATATGTAAACTATGCTGTCATTTTTTAAAAGTTTTTATTTTATTTACAGTTAGTTAACATATATGGTTATATTAGTTTTAAATGAACAATATAGTAATTCAACACTTTCATACCTCACCCTGTGCTCATCACAAGTGCACTCTTTAGTTCCCATCACTTATTTAAACCATCCCTCCACCTTCTCCTCTGGTAACCATCAGTCTGTTCCCTATAAGTAAGAGGGTTTCTTCATTTATCTCTCTCTTTTATGTATTCCCTTTGTGTGCTTTGTTTCTTAAATTCCGCACATTAAAGAAGTAATATGGTATTTCTCTTTCACTTATTTCAAGTAGCATTATATTCTCTACCTCCAACCATGTCTTTGTAAATACCAAGATTTCATTATTTTATGCCTCAACAATATTACTTTGTATGCACATAACACATTTTTTTATCCATAAAGCAATAGATGGACACTTGCATTACTTCCATGTCTTGATTACTGTAAATAATGCTGTGATAAACATAGGAGTGGTTGTAACTTTTTGAATTAGTCTTCTTATATTCTTTAGATAAATACCGAGTAGTGAAAGCACTGGATCATATGGTAGTTCTATTTTTAACATGTCAAGGGAACTCCATACTGTTTCCCACAGTGGCTGCACCAGTTTGACTTCCCAAAAAGAGTGCACGATTTTCCTTTTTCTCCATATCCTCACCAAAGCATATTGTGTTCCTGATTTCAGCCATTCTGACAGCTTGTGAAGTGATATTTCATTGTAGTTTTGATTTTCATTTCCCTGATGATAAGTGATAATGAGCATCTTCTCATGTGTCTGTTGGCCCTCTGTATGTCTTCTTTGGAGAAACATTTATTCATGTTTTCTGCCCATTTCTAATTGGATTGTTTGTATTTTGGATGTTAAGTTTTGTAAGTTCTATGTCATTTCTAAATATCTTCTCCCATTCCATAGGTTGCCTTTTAGTTTTGTGTATGGTTTCTTTTTTTTAAGATTTTATTTATTTGACAGAGAGAGGGAGAGAGAGAGAGAGAGAGAGAGAGAGAGAGAGCACAAGCAGGGGGAAGCAGCAGGCAGAGGGAGAAGCAGACTCCCTGCAGAGCAGGGATCCCAGGACTTCGGGATCATGACCTGAGCCCAAGGCTGACGCTTTAATGACTGAGCCACCCAGGTGCCCTTGTGTATGGTTTATTTCACTGTACAGAAACTTTTTATTTTTATGTAGTTCCAATAGTTTATTGATTTTTTTTTATTCCTTTGCCTCTGGAGACATATCTAGAAATAAGTTGCTTCAGCTGATGCCAGAGAGATTACTGCCTGTGTTCTCCTTGAGGATTTTGATGGTTTCCTGTTTTACATCTAGGTTTTTAACCCATTTTGAATATATTGTTGTGTTTGGTGAAAGAAAGTGGTCAAGTTAATTTGTTTTTTCATGTTGCCATCCAGTTTGCCCAACACCATTTGTTGAAGAGAATGTCTTTTTCCCATTAGATATTATTTTCTACTTTGTCAAAGATTAATTGAATGTATAATTATGGATTCATTTCTGAGTTTTCTATTCTGCTGATCTATGTGTCTATTTTTCTGCCATTATGATACTGTGCTGAATTGACTATAATTTTCCCCCTTCATTTATTTATTTATTTGAGAGAGAGTGTGAGTGCACAAGTAGGTGGAGGGGCAGAGGGAAAGGGAGAAGCAGACTCCCTGCTGAGCAGAATGCCTGATGTGTGGTTTGATCCCAGGACCCTGAGATCATGACCTGAGCCAAAGGCAGACACTTAATTGAATGAGCCACACAGGCAACCTGATGACTACCACTTTCAAATATAACTTAATGTCTATAATTCTGAAGGTTCCAGCTTTGCTTTTCCTTTAGTCAGTCTTTTGTGTTTCCATACAAATATTAGGACTCTTTGTCATAGCTCTGTGAAGAATACTGTTGGTGTTTTCTTATAGGGGTTGCATTAAATGTGCAGAATCCTTTAGTTACTGTAGATATTTTAACAATACTTGCTCTTCACATTTATGAACATGGAATGCTTTCTCATTTCTTTGTGTCCTCTTCAATTCTTTCACCAGAGTTTAATAGTTTTCAGGGTACAGATCTTTTACCTTTTCAGTTAGGTTTATTCCTAAGTGTCCTATTATTTGGTGCAGTTGTAAATGGGATCAATTCCTTGATTTCTCTTTCTGCTGCTTCATTATTGGTGTATAGAAGTGCAACAGATTTCTGTATGTTGATTTTATATCCTGCAAATTTCCTGAATTCATGTATTAGTTCTAGTAATTTTTGGTGGAGTCTTTTGGGTTTTCTACATAGAGTATCATGTATTCTGCAAATATTAAATGTTTGACTTTTTCTGTGTCAATTTGGATGTCTTTTATTTCTTTTTGTTGTCTGATTTCGAGGCTGGGACTTCCAGTAATATATTAAATGGCATTGGTGAGAGTGGGCATCACTGTCTTTTTCCTGAGTATAGAGGAAAAGCTCTCAGTTTTACATATGGATGCTTCAGTTCAAGTGGAAATAACAAGAGGCCTCATTTAATAAGCACGGCAGAGAACACCTAGTAAAAACTTGTCATACTCTGACCAAGGTCCAAACACTGCCCACTGCAGTAAGTAAAACCTCTGCAGACAGCTGACCTGAGGGGCAGAGCATCCAAAAACACATTAAGAGAAGGCATCCAGTTTGCACCAGAGACACTGCTTGAAGTGTCAATCCCTAGACACCATATGACCTCTTCTTCATAAAGCCATTACTTTCAGGAGCAGGAAACAACAGCATTTGGTAAAGCAGAGAAGATGGTGACCAAGCAAAATGCAAATATGGAGGAATTCATACCAAATGAAACAACAAGAAAAGGTCATGGTCAGAAATCTTATCAAAACAGTAATATACCTGATGGAAAATTTAAAACATCATAAGGATACTTGCTGGGCTTGAGAAATGCATGGAGGACATCAGGGAGACTTTCACTGCAGAAATAAAAGAGCAAGAAAACAATCAGGCAGAAATGAAAAATACAATAACTGAGATTTGAAACCAACTGCCTGTATTGACTATAAAGATGGAAGAAGCAGAAAAAGAAATAAGAGATACAGAAGATAAAATTATAGAAAATAATGAACCTGAAAAAAAGACAGAAAGAAAAATGATAGGTCACAAGAATAGCCTTAGGGAACTCAGTGACTCTGTCAAACATACTAATAATGTTTGTCATTATAGTCCCCGAAGAAGAGAGAGAAAAGGGGGCAGGTTTATTTGAGGAAATAGCTGAAATCTTCTCTAATGTTGGGAAGAATGCAGACATCCAGATCCAGGAGGCAAAGAGAACTTCCACAAAACAACAAACAAACAAACAAACAAACAAACAAACAAGCAAAAACAGGCCAACACCAACACGCACTGTAGTTAAATTTGCAAAATATAGTGATAAAGAAAAAAATAATAAAAGCAACAAGAAAAAAGAAATCCCTAACTTAACAAAGAAAGACCCATAAGGCTAGCTGCAGATCTCTCCACAGAAATTTGGCAAGCCAGAGGGAGTGGCATGATATATTCAACATGCTGAATGGGAAAACATCTGTAGCCAAGAACACTTTATCCAGCAATACTGTCATTCAGAACAGAAGGAGAGATAAAGTGGTTCCCAAACAAATTAAAACTAAATGAGTTTGTGACCACTAAAACAACTTTACAAGAAATATTAAAGGGGCCTCTTTGAGTGGGAAGGGAAGACCAAAAGTGACAAAGACTAAAAAGAAACAGAGAAAATCTTCAGAAACAATGACAAAACAGGTAATAAAATGGGTATATATATATATATATATATATATATATATACATATATATATAATTACTTTTAATGTAAATGGACTAAATGTTCCAATCAAAAGATATAGGGTGTCAGAATGGATAATAAAATAAGACATATTGATATCCTTCCTACTAGAGACTCATTTTAGACCTAAAGACACATGCAGATTAAAAGTGAGGGATAAATAAATATTTACCATGCAAATGGATGTCAAAAGAAAGTCAGAGTAACAATACTTGTATCAGACAATCTATATATGAAACCAAAGTAATGCTCTGTATCATAATAAAGGGGACAATCCAACAAGAAGATCTAACAATTATAAATATTTGTCCCCCTAACTTGGGAGCACCCAAATGCCTAAATCAGTTAATAACAAACATGAGCAAACTCGATAATAATACAATAATAACACCCCACTCACAAGAAGGGACAGATCACCTAAGCAAAAACTCAGGGAAACAATGACATTGGATGATACACTGGACCACAAGGATTTAACAGATATATTCAGAACATTTCATGCTAAAGCATCATTCTTCTCCAGTGCACATGGGACATTTTCCAAAATAGATCAAATGCTATGTCACAAATCAGGACTCAACAAGTAAATAAATATTGAGATCATATTTTCTGAACACAATGCAATGAAACTTGAAGTTAACCACAAGAAAAAATTTGGAAGGACCACAAATACAGAGAAGTTAAAGAATATGCTATAAAAGAATGAATGGGTCAACCAGGAACTTAAAGAAGAAATTTAAAAAATACATGGAATATAAATGAAAATGAAACCACGATAATCCAAAACTCTGGCATGCAGTAAAAGCAGTCATAAGAGGAAAGTATATAACAGTACAGGCCTAACCCCCCAAAAAAAAAAACCAAGAAAAATCTCAATATATGACCTAAACTTACACCTAAAGGAGCTAGAAAAAGAAAAACAAATGAAGCCTAAAGCCAGTAAAAGAAGCGAAATGTTAAGATTAGAGTAGAAATAAATGATATAGACACTAAAAAAAGTAGAACAGATCGATAAAAAAAGAACAGATCAATGAAATCAGAAGATCATTCTTGGAGGAAATTAATAAAATTGATAAAACCCCTAGCCAGACCCATCAGAAAGAAAAGAGAAATACCTAAATAGATAAAATCATGAATAAGAGGAGAGATCACAACCAACACCATAGAAATACAAATATATGAGAACAAATTTATGGAGATAAAGTCCTAGAAACATATAAAACTACCAAACTACCAAAACTGAGAGACGAAGAAATAGAAAAGTTGTCCAGACAATTAACTAGCAAACAAATTGAATCAGTAACCAAAAACTCCCAAGAAACAAATATCTGGGGTCAAATGGCTTCCTAGGAGAATTCTACCAAATATTTAAAGGGGAGCTAATACCTATTCTTCTCAAACTACTTAAAAATGTAGATAGAAATGGAAGGAAAACCTCCAGACTCATTCAATAAAGCCAGCATTACCCTGATTCCAAAACCAGACAAACTCTACACTAAGAAAGAGAATTCTAGGGGAAAATCCCTGATGAACATGGATATAAAAATTCTCAGTAAGTTACTACCAAGTCAAATCCAACAGTACATTAACAGAATTATTCATCATGGTCAAGTGGGATTTATTCCTGGACTGCCAGCATGGTTCAATATTCACAAATCAATTAACGTAATGTACCACATTAACAAAAGAAAGGATAAGAACTACATAATCCTCTCAATAAATACAGAAAAAGCATTTGAAAAAGTACATACATTCATGATAAAAAACCATCAACAAGGTAGAAATACAATGATAATATCTCACCATAATGAAAGGCATACACAAAAAGTGACAGCTAATGTCATTCTCAATGGGGAAAAACTGAGAATGTTTCCTCTACCATCAGGAACAAGACAGGGACGTTGACTCTCACATCTGTTATTTAGCATAGTATTGGAAGTCCTACCCTTGCTAATCAAACAACAAAAAAAGATAAAATGCATCCAAATAGGCAAGGAAGCAGTGCAACTTTCACTTTTTGCAGATGACACAATACTCCATTTAGAAAACCCAAAAGACAACCCCCAAAATTGCTAAAACTGATACACATATTCAGTACAGTCATAGGATAAAAAAATCAATGTACAGTACACCTATAATGAAGCTGAAGAAAGAGAAATCAAGGAATCAAATCCACTAACTATTGCATCAAAAACAATAAGATACCTAGGAATAAACCTAACCAAAGAGGAAAAGATCTGTACTCTGAAAACTATAAAACACTGATGAAAGAAATTGAAGAGTACAAAAAGAAATGGAAAGACATTCCATGTTCATGAATTGGAAGAACAGATATTATTAAAATGTGTCTATCACCCAAACCAATCTACACAGTTAATGCAATCCCTATCAAAATACCACCTACTTTTCAAAGCAGAACAAACAATCCTAAAATTTGTATGGATCCACAACAGGCCCCAAGGAGTAAAAGCAATCCTGAAAAAGAAAAGAAAAGCTGGAGGCATCATAATTCTGGACTTAACATTATATTACAAATCTGGAAAGATCAAGACAGTATGGTTCTGGCACAAAATAGACACATAGAACCATGGAACAGAATAGAAAACCCAGAAATGGACCCAAAACTACAAGGTCAACTAAATTTTGACAAAGCAAGAAAAAATATTCAATGGATAAAAGACAGTCTCTATAACTAATAGTGTTCAAAAACTGGTCAGCAACATGCAAAAGAATGAAACTGGACCACTTTCTGACACCATACAGAAAAATAATTTCAAAATGGATGAAAGACCTAAATGTGTGAGGAAACCATCAAAATCCTAGATGAGAACACAGACAGTAATTTCTTTGATAATAGTTACAGAAATTTCGTATTAGATGTGTCTCCTGAGGCAAGGGAAATAAAAACAAAAATAAACTATTGGAAGAAACTTCATCAAGATAAACACCTTTGTGCAGCAAAGGAAACAATAAAAAGATCTAAAGGGCAACCTACAGAATGAAAGAAGATATTTGTAAATGACATATGAGATAAGGGGCTGGTATCCCAAATCTATAAAGAACTTACCAAACTCAACACCAAAAAAAAAGAAGAAAGAGAGAGAAAAAAAGAAAATCCAGTCAAGAAATAAGCAGAAGACATGAATAGATGTTTGCCCAAAGGAGACATACATATGGCTAACAGACACATGAAAAATTGTTCAATATCACTCAGCATCAGGGAAGTATAAATCAAAACCACAGTGAGATACCACCTTACACCTATCAGAATTGCTCAAATTAACAACTCAGTAAACAACAGATGTTGGCAAGGATGTGGAGATAGGGTAACCCTCTTACACTGTTGGTGGGAATGCAAACCACCAGTGCAACCACTCTGGAAAACAGTCTGGAGCTTCCTCAGAAAGTTAAAAATAGAACTACCCTACAACTCAGCAATTGCATTTCTAGGTGTTTATCAAAAGGATACAAAAAATAGTGATTTGAAGGGGCACATGCATCCCAATATTTATGGCAGTAATGTCCACAGTTGCCAAAATATGGAAAGGGCCCAGGTGTCCATTTGACAGATCAATGGATAAAGAGGAGGTGATTATATATATATTTATGTATATATCATATATATGATATATATAAAATATATATATAATGGAATATTACTCAGCCATCAACGTAATGAATGAAATCTTTCCATTTACAATGAAGTGGATGGAACTAGAGTGCATTATGGTAAGCAAATTGAGTCAGTGAAAGAAAAATACCATGTGACTTCACTCATATATGGAATTTAAGAAACAAAGCAAAAGAAAATAGGGGAAGGGAAGGAAAAATAGAATAAGGGCGCCTGGGTGGCTCAGTGGGTTAAAGCCTCTGCTTTCGGCTCAGGTCATGATCTCAGCGTCCTGGGATCAAGGCCCGCATCGGGCTCTCTGCTCAGCGGGGAGCCTGCTTCCTCCTCTCCCTGTCTCTCTGCCTGCCTCTCTGCCTACTTGTAATCTCTCTCTCTATGTCAAATAAATAAATAAAATCTTTAAAAAGAAAAAAGAAAAAAAAGAAAAATAGAATAATATAAAAACAGAGTAGGAGGCAAACCACAAGAGACTTTTAACTATAGGGAACAAACTGAGGGTTGCTGGAAGGGGTCTGGGTGGGGAGATGGGGTAATTGGTTGATGGGAATTAAGGAGGGCACTTGATGTAATGAACAGAGGGCGTTATATGGAACTGATGAATCACTACATTCTACCCCTGATACTAAACAATCAAACAAAAAATGGAAAAATACAATACTATTTCTTCTTTTTTCTTCCTACATTAAATACAGTTATGATGGTTGGAATATCAGTAGCTATTTTGTGATTGTGAGAAAAACCTCAAGAGTATCTCAGTGACTTCACCCTAATGCCACTGAGTTACTAAATCACTAGTAACTACTTTATGTCTCTTGTTGTGTGAAAAAAAAACCTATTTGTTTAAGCCACTATAGATAGATTTTCTCTTATGGCCTATGGCAACTGTAATTGAAACTGCTAGTTAGTGTGGGCTAAGAACTCATTAAAGGTGTGACTGAATATAGTGTTTGTTTTCTTGATCAGTATCCTATACCACATAGCATAACTCGACACAATTTATAAATAGCATACAATACTGTAGATTAAGTCCTAAGTGACATGGTACAGATTCTTCATGGTTTGCAACAGAAAGGTAAATTGTGGTATAGTCAGGAAAGGCCTCTTCCAAGGATGGAGTACTGTTGATAGAGAGAATGATGACAAGTGAACATTTCATGTCATTGAAAGTGCATTAAAAAACTGGTCTTTACTTTTGCTCCAGCCATGATTTGCTCCAGCAATGATTTGCTCCCATCCTTAGCTTCCTTCATGTGTCCCACTCACTTCCCAAAGGAGCCCATATCCTTTGGTTCCATTAAATCAGTCATCTGAATTACCTCACAACTAAATAACAGCCTATGGTAGGCCTGATATATTCCATAGAGGAGAAGGCAATGGATGTTGTGGTAACCCAATCTTCTTTGTTGAGATTCTCCTGGGTATGGATCAAAATGTATACAGGAATGTCCATAAAGGGCTCAGTGATTTCTGTGGGACAGGTGAGGAGGGTCTCTCTAAAAGTCTTCCGAATTGTCCTGGGACCAACATTCCTCAAAATACGTACTTGGCCTGCACCCCAGTTAAGTCATTAGGCCTAGCCTTGCTTCTTTACGATTATTAGCCTCAGTTCTGCAGTATCACCCCAAAAACTTCATGTCACTCTAGCTCAATAGCAGCTCTTAGATTCATAGTAAGATACTTGCCCCCTACTCTAGAATTTAGCAGGCATGTATGTCTGGGGGTAAGGGATAAAAAACTAGGAAATAACCAAATTTTTGGTGCACTTGCCTATCATTTTAAATGTTTCATTCTTTATATCATCATTACACCAAGGCTTTCAAAGCCTTACACCTTTCAAAATCGAAAATATTTCTTTTTCCAGCTTTATTAAGGAATAATTAACACACAAAGTTGTATATATTTAAAGGGCACCATGTGGTGATTTGATATACATACATATTGTGAAATGATTACTGTGACCAATTTCGTTAACACATCCACTGTCTCACACAGTTAATTTTTCTCTTTTTGTGGTGAGAATGCCTATAATTTACTCTCAACAGAGTCCAAATATAGAATACTGTATAATTAGCTAATTAATCATTCTAGATATTAGATACTTAAAACTTATACATCTTATAACTAAAAGTTTATACCGCTTAACTTACATCTCTCTATTTCCCACATCTTCCAGCCTCTGTTGTTGTTATTTTCTTTTCTTTTCTTTTCAGATTCCACATACAAGTGATACTACACAGTATTTTTCTTTCTCTGCCTGTCTTATTCCACTTAGCATAATGCCCTCCAGGTTAACCCATGTTGCAAATGGGAGGATTTCCTTATTTTTCATGGATTAATTATATATATATATATATATATATATATATATGTGTGTGTGTGTGTGTGTGTGTGTGTTTGGGTGTATATAGCATTTTCTTTATCTATTCATCCATCAATAGGCAACTTGTTTCCACATCCTGGCTATTGTGAATAATGCTGAAATGAACATGGAGGTGCAGATATTTCTTTAAGATATTAACTTTATTTTCATTGGCTATATAACAAGAATGGGATTCCTGCATCATATGGTATCTCTATTTTTCACTTTTTATGAATCAAATTACTGTTTTCAATAGTTGCTGTACCAATTTATATTCCCACCATCAATACACAAGGGTTTTTCTCCACATCCTCACCAAAACTTGTTATTTCTTATCTTTTTGAGAATAGCCATCCTGACAGGTATGAGGTGATAGATATATCATTGTGAATTTTATTTGCATTTCCCTGATGGTAACTGCTGCTGAACACCTTTTAATGTACCTGCTGGTCATTTGTGTTTTCTTTGGAGAAATGTCTATTTGGATCCTTTGTTTAGTTTTTGATTGGGCATTTACTCAGTTTGTTTATTGTATCCTTTCCCCATTGTGTCTCCTTGAAAATTTTGTCAAATATTAACCGACCATGTGTTTATTTCTGAGCTCCCTATTCGGTTTTATTGGTTCATGTGCCTATATTTGTGCCAACACCATACCATTTTTAAAGATTAGAGGACAGAACCGTATGCAGCATTTTTGTGGATACAAATCACCTCTGTAATATTTACTGATGTAGATAGATCAAGCTTTTGCTTTCTTCACATTTGTAAATTTCTGATGAAGAAGAATATAAAATTCCCAATAAATTAAGTTTTCTAATAGTTGTGTTTAATTATTGAAACAAATTATAATATAATAATGAAATAATTTTTATGACTTTTGTTTGCAATTAGAACATTGTTTTGACAACAAGTCCCAATTCTTTTGTGAAAAATATGTATCATATACTGTTGGTACCCAAACAATATTTAACTTGGTTTGTGTAAGTGGTTTTCAGATCATTCAGATCTTATTAATTAAAAAAATTATAATGAAGAAAGGACAGAAACATGTGATGCCACTTTAGGAAAGCACATTGTAAAAAACAAAACAAAACAAAACAAACAACAACAAAACAAAGTATGAACATATTGAAAGATAGTAAGGGAAACATTAGGAAGTATATATGGATATTGTTTTTATTTTACTTGTCTTTTTAGCTGCTCAACCTCAAAACTCCCCTCCTATGTTTAGGAAATCTGTCATTGTGCGAATTTTGATAGAAGGTAGGAAGACTTGGCCAACTGGATTTTCCTATGTAGGAGTATAGAAATGGAATGGTGGCAAAGAAGCAGGGGATAATTAAGAATTTATCCCACAGTTGATAGCAAAAATAACATCCAGGTTTAGGGTGTCTTAAAGTGAAAAATTTCATCAGTTATTTGAGCCATCTAATATTCTTTCAATAAATTATCTTTCTTATTATTATGTTCACTACAGAAAGTTTCTGTTGCTTGGAACCAAGAACCCTGACAAAAATAAAGAAGATAAACACTGATGAATAATGTTATTTGAAAGAACAACATGAGACAAGAGATGATTAATACCAAGACTAAAAGTAAATAAGTTCACTTGGGTGGAACAGGCACACTGGTGTAATTCCACTTCTTTTTTATTTTCTTTGTTTTAGGTGTCAAATCCAAAAAGTCATTGCCAAGACCAATGTTTAGAAACTTGTATTTTTTTTCCCTAGGAATTTTATGGCTTCAGGTCTTACATTCAACACTATACTTCACTTTTAGAGGTTTCATTTTTTTATATGGTTGGATAGTGTTTTTATTTTCAGAGAAGCATTTTTTTAATTTTTTTATCAGAAGCTTGGAAAAAATCTAAATTTTTATCAATTAAGAACTATCCAGAATTATCTAAGCTCCATATTAAAATGATTAAGAATATTGATGTTGATTTTGGTCTCTAGATTTACTGTTCTCCTCACAGCCATGTTCCCCCTCCCCCCACATTTCTCAACACTCTTTTAGTTAAGCCAGGGCATATGATTATTATGAATAATGAGTATTGAGCAGATAGTGGTAATTTTTTTACATGTGGTTATCCAGCTTTTGCAACACGATTTATTGAAGGGATTGTCCTTACCTTATCAAATATTTTAGCTCTTTGTCATAAATTGACCATATTTGCGTGGGTTTATTTCTGAATTTTCTATTTTGTTCTATCGATCTATGTGTCTATTTTGTGCCAGTATCATACTGTTTTGATTACTACAGATTTGTAATATAACTTGAAGCCCAGAATTGTAAACCCTCCAGTTTTCTTTTTCTGTTTTCAAAATTGTTTTGGCTCTTTGGGATCTTTTGTGGTTCCATACAAATGGTAAGATTTTTCATTCTAGTTCTGTGAAAAATGCTGGTGGTGTTTTGATAGGGATTGCATTAAATGTGCAGGTTGCTTTGGGTAGTATAGATATTAAAACAATATTTATTCTTCCAACCCATGAGCATGGAAGTATCTTTTCATTTCTTAGAGTCATCTTCAATTTCTTTCATCTTTTTGGTTAGGTTTATTTCTAAGTATCTTATTATTTTTGATGCAATTGTAAATGGGGTTGTTTTCTTAATTTTTCTCTCTCTGCTGCTTCTATTATTGGTGTATAGAAATGTAATAGATTTCTGTACATTGATTTTGTATCTCGTGACTTTACTGAATTTGTTTATCAGTTCTAGAAGTTTTCCATTAGTCATTCAGGTTTTCTATATATATTATCATGTCATCTGAAAATAGTAAAAGTTTACTTCCTCCTTACTGATTTGGATATCTTTTATTTCTTTTTGTTGTCTGATTGCTGTGGTTAGGACTTCCCACACGTGTTGAATAAAAGTGGTGGCAGGACCACTTGGATGGCTCAGTCGGCTAAGCTTTCTTTTCTTGATTTTGGCTCAGGTCATGATCTCAGGATCATGAGTTGAGCCTGCACTGGGCTCCATGCTCAGTGATAAGTCTACTTGAGATTTTCTCCCTCTCCCTTTGCTTGTCTCCCTGCTCATTCTTGATCTCTCTCTCTAAAATAAATCTTTAAGAAATAAACAAAAGAAAGTGGTGACAGTGGACATCCTTGTCTTCTTTCTGAACTTAGGGGTAAAAATCTCATTTTTTCCTTATTAAGGGTAATGTTGGTTGTGGATTTTTCATATATGGCCTTTATTGCGTTGAGGTATGTTCCCTCTAAACCCACTTTGTTGAGAGTTTTTATCGTGATTGATCAAATGTTTTTTCTGTATCTATTGAAATGATCATGTGATTCTCATCCTTTCTTTTATTGACTGATGTATCACATTTTTCTTATTATGTGTTGATGTGGACCTCCTTTGGTTGAGTTTTTGGGGGCTCTTTGTGCCTCCTGAATTTGAATTCTATTTCCTTCCACAGATTTGTGAATTTTTCAGCTATTATTTATTCAAATAAATTTTCTACCCCCCTTCTTCTAGGATACTTATAATATGAACGTTATTACTCTTAATGGTGTCATAGAGTTTCAACCTATTCTTTCTTTATTTTTTTCATTTTACTGTCCAGCTCGGTTGTTTTCCATTACTTTGTCTTCCTAATCATTGATTGGTTCCATATCTTCTAATGTGGTGTTGATTCCTTTTTGTGGATTTTTAAAATTTCAGTTATTAAATTCTTCCTGTCTGACCGGTTCTTTTTTTATATTTCCAGTATTTTTGTTGAAACACTCACTGAGTTCTTCCACTTATTTCTCAAGTTCAGTGAGTGTCTTTATGACCATTACTTTGTATTCTTGTCAGGCATATTATTTATTTCCATTGTATTTAGCTGTGTTACTGTGATTTTCCTCTTTTTTTTTCATTTGGGACATATTGCTCCTTCTCTTCATCTTTTTCTATTTCTCTTTGCATGTTTCTATGTCTTACTTAGGTCAGCTATGTCTCCTGGTCTTGAAAGTAGTGGTCTTGTGTAGTTGAGACCATTGTTATATGGTGCCCTATAGAATGATTCCACTTGGTCACTAGAACCAGGCATTCCATAGGTGTCCTTTGAGTGGGCTGTGTATGCCTTCCTATTGTGTTTGAGACATGATTGCCTTCATCCCAGCTGGATGCAAAAGCCTGATTAGCCAGTTGTGGGAACACTAGGCCAGGTTTGTTCCCAATGCTGTTGAGAGGCTTGTCTTCAGCCACCACAGTCTCATTGGTAAACAAGGCTGACAGTAAGTTTAGCTATCTGCAAAACTCTTCTCTGTCACAGCTGTAGGTGTACTAAATGCCAGAAGACTGCATGCTAGGTGTGGTGGCTCAGAGAGTGCTCTGGAAAGATGCTTACTGAGGCAGATGAGATGGATGAGGCAGGTACACAGGGGAATGCTGAGGCAGAGCATGTGGTGTTATTTTCTGTAAGCATCCAACTATCTAGGTTGGGGGAAGGGAATAGAAATGGCAAACACCAGCTCTTGGCCACCAGCAGTACTTTTGTTCCCAAGGAATTCTCTTGCAGATCCCTCCAGAATTAATAAATCTTGTGTTAACACACCATAGTTGTGTGTGTGTGTGTGTGTGTGTGTGTGTGTGTTTCCCCCAACTGCTGGTTCTGTGCTGTGTTTCAGGGTGAGTTTTTTGGTGACCTGTCTCTTTAAGGGTGAGGACTCAGGGGGCGCCTGGGTGGCTCAGTGGGTTAAAGCCTCTGCTTTTGGCTTAGGTCATGATCTCAGGTTCCTGGGTTCGAGCACCACATCGGGATCTCTGATCAGCAGAGAGCCTGCTTCCCCCTCTCCCTCTGCCTGCCTCTCTGCCTACTTGTGATCTCTCTCTCTGTCAAATCAATAAATAAAATCTTAAAAAATAAAAATGAAAATAAACAAGATAATTTTTTTAAAAAAGGTGGAAGGTGGGGACTCAGCTTCCTAACACCTTCTGGCTCTCCTGGAGTTTAGCCAGCTGATTTTAAAGCTCTGCAATTCAAGATCCACTGTTTTTTTTCAAAGACAAATGTTATGAGAACTTGTCTTCTCAGTACAGTCCATTAGTGTCAGGGGTCCCGGCTGTGGGGTCTGATCCTCTTGCTTTTTGTAATTGTTATATACCTCCTGTTTGTGGTTAATTGCACTGGACGTTTGGTTCTGAATCACATCTCTGTCCCTTCCCCCCATTGATATTGCCTTCTCTCTATAAGTAGCTTTGGAAAGTTTGTTCTGCCAGTCTTCAGGTCATTTTTAGTTACTCACATAGATGTAGTTGTTACCTCAGTGTGTCTGTGGGACAAGTTGAGCTCAGAATCCTACTCTGCTATCTTTCCTAAGTCTCACTTTTGATTGTGTGTGTGTGTGTGTGTGTGTGTGTGTGTGTGATACTTGTTTGTTCAGGAGTATATGCTTTCATTTCCATGTATTTGCGTATTTTCCAGTTTTCTTCCTATTATTGATATCTACTTCCATACAATAGTAATCAGAAAATATATCCAATATAATTTCTAACTTCTTCAATTTTGGGGACTTGTTTTGTAGGCTAATATGCATTTTTTCTTAAAAATTAACAGTATGGGGCGCCTGGGTGGCTCAGTGGGTTGAGGCCGCTGCCTTCGGCTCAGGTCATGGTCCCAGGGTCCTGGGATCGAGGCCCGCATCGGGCTCTCTGCTCGGTGGGGAGCCTGTTTCCTCCTCTCTCCTCTCTCTCTGCCTGCCTCTCTGCCTACTTGTAATCTCTCTCTCTGTGTCAAAGAATAAATAAAATCTTAAAAAAAAAAAATTTAAAAAAAAAAAAAATTAACAGTATGCATGGGGTTCTTGGGTGGCTCAGTCAGTTAAGTTTCCAACTCTTGGTTTCAGCTCAGGTCATGATCTCAAGAGTTGAAGGATTGAGCCCTTTGTCAAGCTCTGTTCTCAGTATAGAGGCTGCTTGAGACTCTCTCTCCCTCTGCCCCTCCCCTCACTTGCTCTCTCCCTGAAATAAATAAAGTCTTAAAAATATGTATCTGTGTGCATTTGAAACAAACATGTGTTCTGGTGCTGTTTAATGGAATGCCCTGTATATGTCTGTGGATCCATTTGATCTATAATGCTGTTGAAATCCACTTTTTTTTAATTGATTTTCTGTCTGGATGATCTATCCATTGTTGGGAGTAAAATATTACAGTCCCCATGGATTACTGTATATCTGTTTATTTCTTATTTTAATTTTATTTGTATTTGCTTCATATATGCTCTGATACTGGGTGCATAAATATTTACATTTTTATTACTTCTATTTTTATTTAAATTAAAGGTAGCTAGCATACAGTGTATTACTAGGTTCAGGGTAGAATTTAGTAATTCATTAGTTGCTTATAACACCCAGAGCACATTACATCAAATACCCAATTACCTCACCCCTGCATCTACCTCTGCTCCCAACAGCTCTCAGGTTTTTTTCCTATAGTTAAGGGTATCCTATGGTTTGCCTCTCTCTGTTTTTATCTTATTTTATTTTTCTTTCCCTTCCTCTATGTTAATCTGTTTTGTTTGTTTTAATTCCACATGAATGAAATCCTATGGTATTTGTCTTTCAGTGACCGACTTATTTTTCTTAACATAATATACTCTAGTTCCATCTATGTCTTTGCAAACGGCAATGTTTCATTCTTTTCATTGGTTGAGTGATATTCCATTGTATATATACCACTTCTTCTTTATCTATTCATCCATCAGTGGACATCAGGACTCTTTCTATATTTTGACAATTGTGCACACTGTTGCTGTAAACACTGGGGTGCATGTGTTCCATCAAATCACTGTTTTTGTATCCTTTGGATAAATACCTAGTAGTGAAATAAGTGGGCCATAAAGTAGTTCTAAATTGAAATTTCAAGGAACCTCCATACTGTTTTCCAGAGTGGATGCACCAGTTTTCATTTGCATCAACAGTGTGAGACAGTTACCCTTTCTCCACGTACTCAGCAACATCTGTTGTTACATGAGTTGTTAACTTTAGTTATTCTCACTAGTGTGAGGTATTATCTCATTAGGTTTTGATTTATATTTCTTTGATGATGAATTATGTCGAACATATTTTCATGTGCTTATTAGCCATTTGTGTGTCTTCCTTGGAGAAATGTCTATTCATATCTTCCGCCCATTTCTTAACTGGATTTGTTTCATTGTTTGGTTTTTGGATGCTGAGTTTAATAAGTTCTTTATAGACTTTGAGTACTAGTCCTTTATTTGATGTGTCATTTGAAAATATCTTCTCCCATTCTGTAGGTTGCCTTTTATTTCTGTTGACTGTTTCCTTTGCTTTGAAAAGGACTTTTATCCTGATGAAGTTCAAATAGTTCATTATGGCCCTTGCTTCCCTTTCCTCTGGAGATGTGACTAGCAAGAAGTTACTGTGGTCGAGATCAAAGAGGGTGCTGCCTATGTTCTCCTCTAGCATTTTAATGGATTCCTGTGTCACATTTAGGTTTTTCACCCATTTTGGGTTTATTTTTTTTATTGTGTAAGAAAGTGGTTTAGTTTCATTCTTCTGCATGTAGCTGTCCAGTTTTCCCACCACCATTTACTGAAAAGACTGTCCTTTTTTTTTGTATTGGATATTCTTTCATGTTTGTTAAAGATTAGATGACCATAGAGTAAAGGGTGCATTTCTAGGTTCTTTATTCTGTTCCATTGATCTTTGTGTCTGTTTTAGTTCCAATACCATACTGTATTGATGATTACAGAATACAGCTTGAAGTCCAGAATTGTTATGACTCCAGTTATGTTTTTCTTTTTCAACATTACTCTGGCTATTCTCGGTCTTTACTGCTTCCATAAAAATGTCATAATTATTTGTGACAGCTCTATGAAAAATGCTTGTGCTATTTTGGTAAGGATTACATTGAATGTGTAGACTGCTTTGAGTAGTATAGTAATTTTATTTATTTATTTGTTTATTTATTTATTTATATTATTAATTTTTTATTGTGTTACATTAGTCATCATACAATACATCATTACCTTTTGATGTAGTGTTCCAAGATTCATTGTAATATAGTCATTTTAACAATATTTGCTCTTCTAACCCATGAGTATATAATATTTTTCCATTTCTTTGTGTTTTCCCCAATTTCTTTCATAAGTATTGTAGAGTTTTCAAATATAGTTCTTTTACCTCTTTGTTTAGGTTTTTTCTTAGGTATCATGGGTTTTGGTGCAATTGTAAATAGGATCAGTTGCTTGATTTCTTTTTCTGCTGCTTCATTATTGATGTATAGAAATGCAACAGATATCTGCACTTTGACTTTATACCCCAAAACTTTGCTGAGTTCATGCATGAGTTCTAGCAATTTTTTGGTGTAGTCTTTTGGATTTTCTACATAGAGAATCATGACATCTGCAAATAGTGAAAATTTAAATTCCTTGCTGCTGGTTTGGATATATTTTATTCCTTTTTGTTGCCTGATTGCTGAGGATAGGACTTCCAGTCCTATGTTGAACTACAATGGTGAGAAGGGACAACGCTGTTGTGTTCCTGATCTTACAGGGAAAGCTCTCATTGTCTCCCTATTGAGGATGATATTAGCTGTGGGTCTTTCACACATGGCTGTTATGATGTTGAACTATGTTGCTTCTATCCTTACTTTGTGGAGGATTTTTATCAGGAAAGGATGCTATATTATGTCATATGCTTTTTCTGCATCTATTGAGAGGATCATATGGTTCTTATTTGGCTGCTCCAAAATTAGAGCCATAAACTTTTATCATTGTTAGTTTTTTTGTTGGATAGACCCCTTTATTATGATACAGTGTCCTTCATTTCTTTGGTTTAAAATCTAGTGTGATAAAAGTATGGTTACTCCAGCTTAGTTTTTATGTCCTTTAGTATGATAAAATGTTCCTCATTTCCTCACCCTCAATCTGGAGGTGAATTGGGGTCTAAAATGAGTCTCTTGTAAGCAGCATATCAATTGGTCTTTTTTTCCTTCCCATTCTGATACTCTGTGTCTTTTGTTTGGAACATTCAGTCCACTTTCATTAAGAGTAATTATTGAAAGATATGAATTTAGTGCTATTGTATTAGTCTAAGGTCACTTTGCCTGTAGATTGTCTCTGTTCCTTTTATAGTCTCTGTTCCTTTTGGTCTCTCTTTCCACTCAAATGGTCCCATTTAATATTTTTCTCAGGCTGGTTTGGTGAACACTAATTCCTTTAATTTTTGTCTTGAAAATTATTTATCTCTCCTATTCTGAATGACAGTCTTGCTGGAGAAAGTATTATTTTTTTAAGATTTTATTTATCTATTTGAGAGAGAGAGAGAGAGAGAGAGAGAGAGAGAGAGAGATCACAAGTAGGCAGAGAGGCAGGCAGAGAGAGAGGAGGAAGTAGGCTTCCCACTGAACAGGGAGCCTGATACAGGGCTCGATCCCAGGACCCTGAGATCATGACCTCAGACGAAGGCAGAGGCTTTAACACACTGAGCCACCTAGGCGCCCCTGGATGAAGTACTCTTGCTGCATATTTTTCCCATTTAGCATGTTGATTTTATCATACCATTTTTTTCTGGCTGGCCAAGTTTCTGTGGACAGGTCTGCTGCCAGTCTTATGTGTTTACCCTTGTAGTTTAACAATTTCTTCTCCCAACCTGCTTTCAGAGTTCTTTATCTTTGTATTTTGAAAGTTTTGCTATGATATGTTGTGAGGTACGCCTGTTCTTTATGATTTTGAGAGGTGTTTTGGGCTTGAATGCCTGTTTCCTTCTCCAGATTAATGAAGTTGTCAGGTATAATTTGTTCAAATAAACCTTCTGCCCCTATTTCCTGTTCTTCTTCTTCTGGGACTCCTATGATATTGATACTGTTTCACTATACATAATGGCTGAATTACCTAAGTCTACCTTTGTGATCTAATTGTTTTTTTGTCCCTCTTCCTTTCAGCTTTATTATTTTCCATAATTGTATCTTCTGTATTGCTGATTTCCTCTTCTATTCTTCTATCCTCATTTTTATGGCCTCCACAGTATTGAATCTCAGTTATAGCAATTTTAATTTTGGCCTGACTATATTTTAGTTCTTTTATCTCTACGGTGAGAGATTCTCTTGTGTCTTCTATGCTTTTTCTTTCTTCTATGCTTTTCTCAAGCCCAGGTAGTATCTTCATAATCATACTCATATCTGAAATGATTAAATCCCTGATTGTGAGTACTACCTCCTGTTCTTTCTTTCAGGGTGAATTTGTCCATCTTGTTGTTTTCTCCGGAGAGGAAAATAAAAAAGAAAAAGAAAACAACAATAATGACAACAACAGCAACAACAACTACAAATTAGATCTTGTCTGTGTTTTGGTCTGCTTTTTAAAAGAAACTAGATCTGGGAGGGGGCAAGATGGCAGAAAAGTGGGAGTTCTTATTTCAATGGGTCCTCTAAGTGAACTAAATAGCTACCAGAACACTCTGAGCACCCATGAAATCAGCCTGAGAAGTAAGATTATACACTTCTGGATCTCTACAGGGGCAGAAGATCATCACCAGTGAGGTAAAGCAAGGTGGGGGCACTCAAACTGATATTGGAGGATAAACAGAAGGGGGAGGGAGCCACCAGAAGTGACACACTGGAAAAGTAACACCCCAATACGAAAGTGCCCTCAGCTTGGGGACTAGCATAAACTTAGAGTCTGGTTAAAAGGACTCAAAAAGAGTAAAAGGTTTTAAGGGGCAACTGGTGGAATCAGGCTGCCATGGGAACAGTCCTAAGCCCAAAGTTCCAGGAGCGTCACAGCCGGCAACCACCTGTGCCTGAGAGAGCCTGGTGGGGGTCCCCAGTCTGTGGTCCCTGGGCCTGTGGTTCTCCACCGCTGGGGCTGAGTGACCCCCTGCCCACGCTTGAGATAACTTGTTGTGGGCACCGGCCATCAGTCTCTGAATCTGCAGTCATTTGTGACTTTCTCTGAATTCACAGCCATCTGCAACTTGCACCATTGCTGGGTCATAGGCATGGACCCCAGACAGCAGTCCCGAGAGCTGCCAAGATGGGGTCCTAGGAACCAAGGTCGCTTGCGGTCTTGGTGGCACAGGGGTACAGATACAAGTGGGGGCCTCTGGCGACCACTGAGATGGTGGCTGGGAGTGCACACCGGCTGTGAGAGGTTGCGGTGTTCAGCAGAATTTCCAGAGGGGGAATCTGTGTGTTCTGGAGTATCCAGGGGAGAGCACACTGAGGCTTCTTTCTGAGGCAAAGGACTGGGGACAGAGTTTTGTTTTTTGTTTTTTGTTTTTTTTCTCCACTAGCCCTCTGAAAAGCCTCAAAAAGCCGCCCAAGAACAAAAACCTCCAGAGAACAAAAACCTAAAAACTGGTTACCTCAGAGCCCAGCCCCTTGATAGCGGGCAGGGCGAATCAGCCCAACCAAGACTGACTGAAAAAATAATGAGGCAAGCCCCTCCCCCAGAAGACAAGGAAAAAGAACAAGAGGACGATAATCACAGGGTCCCCATAAAACTGTAAAACCCCAACATCAGGGGAAAACAGTATATTAAGCTCCCAGAATAGCCCCCAAACCTGCATATTTCATAGATACATCTTTTTTTAAATTCATTCTCATGATTCTTCTTTTAGATTTTTTAACCTACTTACCATTAGAACTAGATATTTAATACATCATATTTCATAATAACTTTTTAACTTCAACTTTTTTCATACATATACCTGGGTTTCTTTATCTCTTTCTTGTTTTCTTTTATATATATATATATATATATATATATATATATAAGTTAAGCTTCAAAGTAATCCTTTGTCCCTTTTCAATACTACCCCATGTATAAGCTAGTTTTAATTTCCCTGAGTCTCTGGAAGTTGAGTCCTTTAACAAAGATAACAAGATACATCCAGGAAGTCCAGGAATAAACTTCCTTCCCC
The DNA here is from genome assembly GCA_002007465.1 of Ailurus styani. Classification (NCBI taxonomy): domain Eukaryota; kingdom Metazoa; phylum Chordata; class Mammalia; order Carnivora; family Ailuridae; genus Ailurus; species Ailurus styani. Next base: position 444,325 of record LNAC01001017.1, on the reverse strand, counting down.
ACATCAAGGGTTTATAACCACCTATCCATCCTATTCTTCTGCCAGTGTTTCTGTGTATTTGTACCATATACATCTTATTCTGGGGTTCATTTTGGCTGGGTTTTTCCTCTTNTATATATATATATATATATATATATATATATATATATATAGGCTTCAAGGTAATCTTTTTTCCCTATCCAATACTACCCCTATACATAAGCTAGTTTTAATTCCCCTGCATCTCTGGAAATTTGAGTCCTCTAAGAAAGATAAGAAGATATACCTAGGAACTACTGAAATAAGATTCCTCGCCCACATCAAGGGTTTATAACCACCTTCCCATCTGACTTTATTGTCAGTGTTTCTGGGCATTTGCTTTTATTTTTGTACCATATAAATCTTATTCTTGGGGTTTATTCTGGCTGGGTATTTCTTCTTTTTTCTTTCTTATCTCTTATATTTGTCAGTGCTTTTTTTTGTTCATTTTTGGTTTACGTACCTTATAAATCTTACTACTGGGACTCATTATGGCTGGGTTTTTCTCTTTTTTCCCTCTCTTTTTCTCTTTTTTTTTCTTTTCTCTTTCTTTTTGGTGGTGACCTCTGATTGCTCTAAAACTTTCCAAGGGTCACCCTTACTAGATCGTTATTAATATATTCAGCTAGTCCTCCCCTCAACCACCTCCCACCAAAATGACTAGGAGGAGGAATACCCAGCAGAGGAAAAATTCAGATACTGTGACCTCTGCTACAGAACTATTGGATATAGGGCGCCTGGGTGGCTCAGTGGGTTAAAGCCTCTGCTTTCGGCCCAGGTCATGATCTCAGGGTCCTGGGATCGAGGCCCGCGTCAGGCTCTCTGCTTGGCAGGGAGCCTGCTTCCCCCTCTCTCTCTCTCTCTGCCTGCCTCCCTGCCTCCTTGTGATCTCTCTCCCGCTGTGAAATAAATAAATAAAATCTTTAAAAAAAAAAAGAACTATTGGATATAGACATAAACAAAATATCGAAAATGGAATTCAGGGTAAAAATTGTCCAGGGAATGGCTAAATTGGAGAATACCATTAGTGGCAAAATAGAATTTCTAGAGGCGGAAGTGAGAACTGATCTGGGGGAAGCTAAAAATACTATCAAGGAGATCCAATCTAATCTAATTACTCTAACAGCTGGGATAGCTGAGGCAGAAGATTGAATTAGTGATCTAGAAGACAGGCTGATAGAGAAGCAGGATGAGGAGGAGGCATGGAACAAACAACTTAAAAGCAATGAAAATAAGATTAGGGAAATAAATGACACCATGAAACATTTCAATGTCAGAATTATTGGGATCCCTGAGGGGGTGGAGAAAGAGAGAAGACTCGAAGAGGTGGTTTATCAAATACTGGATGAAAATTTCCTTAATATGGGGAATGGAACAAGGATTCGTGTTCTAGAGGCAGAGAAGACACTCACCAAGATCAATGAGTCTAGAAAGACTCCCAGACACTTAATTCTGAGATTCACGAAGCATAAATTCAAACAGGAGGTCTTAAGGGCAGCTAGGGAGAAGAAATCCCTTACATATAGAGAAAGGGCCATCAGAATAACGTTGGACCTGTCTACAGAAACCTGGCAAGCCAGAAAGGGCTGGCAAGACATATTCAGGGCAATAACATGCATCCAAGAATACTTTATCCAGCAAGGCTGACATTCAGAATGGATGGAGAGATAAAGAGCTTCCAAGACAGGCAAGGTCTAAAAGATGATGTGACCAAAAAGCTGGCACTACAATAAATATTAAGGGGGTTCTATAAAAGAACAAAGAATCCAAGAGTGACATAGAACAGAAATTTACAGAGACAATGCATAGAAACAAGGATTTCACAGGCAACATGATGTCAATAAAAATATACCTTTCAATAATCACTCTCAATGTAAACAGCTTAAATGCTCCCATAAAAAGACAAAGGGTTGCAGACTGGATAAAATGACAGGACCCAACCATATGCTGTCTACAAGGGACACATTTTGAAACTAAAGATATATCGAGACTGAAAGCGAGGGATGGAGAACCATCTTTCATGCCAGGGGGCCTCCAAATGACCTTCAAATGCCACTCTCAGCAATAGACAGATCATCTAAACAGAAAATCAACAAAGAAACAAGAGCTTTGAATGACACATTGGATCAGATGGACTTCATAGATATATATAGAACATTCCAAACTAAAACAACAGAATACTCATTCTTCTCAAGCGCACATGGAGCTTTCTCCAGAATAGACCACATACTCGGTCACAAATGAGGGTTCAACCAGTACCAAAAGATTGAGATTATCCCCTGCATATTCTCAGACTACAGTGCTTTGAAACTGGAACTCAACCACAAGAAAAAGTTTGGAAGGAAATCAAATCCTTGTAAGCTAAAGACCATCCTACTCAAGAATGTTTGGATCAACCAGGAAATCAAAGAAGAACTTAAACAATTCATGGAAAAGAACAAGAATGAAGACACATCAGTCCAAAATCTATGGCACACAGCAAAGGCCGTCCTAAGGGGGAAACACATAGCTATCCAAGCCTCACTCAAAAAAAATTGAAAAATCCCGAATACACCAACTCTCTTTACAGCTTAAATATCTAGAAAATCAAGAAAAAATTGAGCCAAACCCATGCACAAGAAGGGAAATAACTAAGATTATAACAGAGATCAATGAATTAGAAACTAGAGATTCATTAGTACACATCAATGAAACTAGAAACTGGTCCTTTGAAAGAATTAATAAGATCAATAAACCACTGGCCAAACGAATCCAAAGGAAAAGAGGGAGGTCTCAAATTAATGAAATGATAAATGAAAGGAGAGAGATCACGACTAACAAACACCAAGGAAGTAGAAACAATCATCAGAAACTGTTATCAACAGCTATTTGCCAATAAGTTAAGAAACCTAGTAGAAAAGGATACATTCCTGGAAACCTATAAACTTCCAAGACTGAAACAGGAAGAAATTGACAACCTTAATAGACCAATATCTAGTAACAAGATTGAAGTGGTGATCAAAAACCTTCCAAAAAACTAGAGTCCAGGACCTGATGGATTCCCTGAGGAATTCTACCAAACATTCAAAGAAGAAATAATACCTATTCTCCTGAAGATGTTTCAAAAAACGGAAACAGAGGAAAAACTTCCAGACTCTTTCAATGAAGCCAGAATTACCTTGATCCCCAAACCAGGCAAAGACCCCATCAAAAAGGAGAATTTCAGATCAATATAGCTGATGAATATGGAAGCCAAGATTCTCACCAAGACCCTAGCTAATACAATCGAACAATAAAAAAGATTATTAAAAACATTAAAAACATTAAAAAGATTATCCACCAGCGCCTGGGTGGCTCATTGGGTTAAAGCCTCTGCCTTTGGCTCAGGTCATGATCTCAAGGTCCTGGGATCAAGTCCTGCACTGGGCTCCCTGCTCAGCCTGTTTCCTCCTCCTCCTCTCTCTCTCTCTGCCTGCCTCTCTGCCTACTTGTGATCTCTCTCTCTCTGTCAAATAAATAAATAAAATCTAAAAAAAAGATTATTCACCATGACCAGCTGGGATTTATCCCTGGGATGCAAGGGTGGTCCAACATTCAGCAAATCAATCAATGCGATAGACCAAATCAATAAGAGAAGGGAGAAGACTCACATGGTCCTCTCAATTGATGCAGAAAAAGCATTTAACAAAATACAGCATCTGTACCTGATTAAAACTCTTCAAAGTATAGGGATAGAGGGAACATTCCTCAACTTCATAAAATCTATGAAAAACCCACAGCGAATATCATTCTCAATGGGGAATAACTGACATCCTTCCCATTGAGATCAGGAACATGACAAGGATGCTCATTCTCACCACTGTTGTTCAACATAATACTAGAAGTCCTAGCAACAGCAGTCAGACAAAAAAAAAGGAAAAAAAAAAGGAACTCAAACTGGCAAAGAAGAAGTCGAACTCTCTTTCCTTGCAGTTGATATGATGTTTTATACGGAAAACCCAAAAGACTCCACCCCCAAACTACTAGAACTTATACAGCAATTCAGTAATGTGTTAGGATGCAAAATCAATCCACAGAAATCAGTTGCTTTCTTATACACTAGCAATGAAAATACAGAAAGTGAAATTAGAGAATCGATTCCATTTACTATAGCACCAAGGGCCATAAGATTCCTTGGAATAAACCTAACCAAAGAGGTAAAGGATCTGTACTTGAGGAACTACAGAACACTCATGAAAGAAATTTAAGAAGACACAAAAAGATGGAAAAGCATTCTGTGCTCGTGGATCAGAAGAATAAACATTGTTAAAATGTCTATACTGCCAAGAACAATCTATACTTTCAATGCCATCCCCATAAAAATTCCATTGGCATTTTTCAAAGTGCTGGAAAAAACAATCCTAAAATTTGTATGCAAGCAGAAAAGACCCCGAATTGCTAAGGAAATGTTGAAAAAGAAAAACAAAGCTGGGTGAATCATGTTGCCTCATTTATTTATTTATTTATTTATTTATTTATTTATTTATTTATTTATTTTTTATTTCACAGAGAGAGAGAGATCACAAGGAGGCAGAGAGGCAGGCAGAGAGAGAGAGGGGGAAGCAGGCTCCCCGCTGAGCAGGGAGCCCGATGCGGGCTTCGATCCCAGGACCCTGAGATCATGACCTGAGCCGAAAGCAGAGGCATTAACCCACTGAGCCACCCAGGCGCCCATCATGTTGCCTCATTTAAAACTTTACTAGAAAGCTGTGATTACCAAGACAGCATGGTTCTGGCACAAAATCAGACACATAGACCACTGGAACAGAGTGGAGAGTCCAGATATGGACCCTCAACTTTATGGTCAAATAATCTTCGATGAAACAGGAAAAAAAGATCCAGTGGAAAAAAGACAGTCTCTTCAATAAATTGTGCTGGGAAAATTGGACAGCTATGTATAGAAGAATGAAACTTGACCATTTTCTCACACCATATGCAAAGATAAACTCAAAATGGATAAAAGATCTCAAACCGAGGCAGGAATCTGTCAAAATCCTAGAGGAGAACATAGCTAGTAACCTCTTTAACATCAGCCACAGCAATTTTTTTCAAGACACTTCTCCAAAGGTAAAGGAAACAAAAGGGAAAATGAACTTTTGGGACTTCATCAAGATAAAAACCTTCTGCACAGCAAAGGAAACAGTCAACAAAACAAAGAGGCAACCAACGGAATGGGAGAAGATATTCACAAATGACACCACAGACAAAGGGTTGATATCCAACCTCTATAAAGAATTTCTCATGCTCAACGCTCAAAAAACAGATAATCATGTCAAAAATGAGCAGAAGACATGAACAGACACTTCTCCAAAGAAGACATTCCAATGGCCAACATATATATGAAAAATTGTTCATCATCACTTGCCATCAGGGAAACCCAAATCAAAACCACATTCTTATACCAGTTAGAATGGCCAAAATCACAAGGCAGGAAAAAAAGTGTTGGAAAGGGTGTGGAGAAAGGAGAACCCTCTTACACTGTTGGTGGGAATGCAAGTTGGTGCAGCCACTTTGGAAAACAGTGTGGAGATTTCTCAAAAAATTAAAAATAGAGCTACCCTATGACCCTGCAATTGCACTACTGGGTATTTACCTCAAAAATACAGGTGTAGTGAGAATAAGGGCCATATGTACCCCAATGTTCATAGCAGCAATGTCCACAATTGCCAAACTGTGGAAAGAGCCAAGATGCCCTTCAACTGATGAATGGATAGAGAATATATGGTCCATGGAATCCAATGGAATATTACGCAGCCATCAGAAAGGTTGAATACCCAACTTTTGTATCAACATGGACGGGTCTGGAGGAGGTTGTGCTGAGTGAAATAAGTCAGGCAGAGAAAGTTAATTATTGTATGGCTTCAGTTACTTGTGGAACATAAGGAATAAAATGGAGGACTCTAGGAGAAGGAAAGGAAAAATGTATTGGGGTAAATTGAAAGGGGAGGTGAAAGACCGTGGACTCTGAGAATCATACTGAGGGTAATGGAGGGGAGGGGAGAGAGGGATGGGTGAGCCGGAAGTTGGGTATTAAGGAGGGCCCATATTGCATGTTGCACTGGGTGTGGTACATAAACAATGAATCTTGGATCACTGAAAAAATAAAATAAAATAAAAAAGAAACTAGATCTAAAGGTAAGAAAGGAAGAAAGAAAGAACAAAAGAAAGAAAATATATATGAAATACAATGAGCAGAAAAAACATTTAACATGTATATAAAATTTTAAAAAGGATTAAAAAATAAGACAAAATGAAAAAAATAATAAAAAATGAAAAATAATGGTAAAAGAGCTGAACATTTACAGCCATCTATGATCAGTAAACCTAGTGGAAGCAAGTTGTTTATGCTGCTCTTCTGCGGTGAGGAACTTGTTGGGCTGATTGTCAGGTGGACTTGCCCTGGTGGAAATGTGCCTCCCTGAGCCCAGTGAAATAGGGCTTGGGGTAGGTGGCTCTGGACTCCACTAGGTGGTGCTGTTCTGCCCCCTGGAGGCTTTTAGCACTGATGGGTAGGATGAAAATGGAGGAGCCCTGCTCCCCTTGCTCTTTAGTGAGCCCTTAGAGAAGAACAATCAATAGCTATTGTCTTCCTGGTTTCTGTCAGAACCTTGTGTTCATCGTGCCTGTGCCTGAGGGTTTTTTTGTTTTGTTTTGTTTGTGTTTGTTTGTTTTTTTAATATCAGGCATGAGACTGAGTTTCAAAAATACAACTTTTAAGGCCTCCTGTGGCATGGATCCACACTTTTCCTCTTGGGGTCTTGCCAAGCTTCTGCCTTTTGCCTGACTCATTCCAGGAAAGTGGTTGTACAACCACACAGTGGTTTGCAGTTTATGACAATACAGAACAGAAAGTTGGTACCTAGACTCACTATTTTCAGCCAGTTTCCACACTCCTATGCCATGGAACAGTACAGCACTTAGGACCCACCTGCTCTTCTTGTGACCCAGGGGATCCTAAAACCACTGTGTCATATCTGGGATTCCACCTACTTTTCCACCTGAGCACCTTTAAGCTAGACACATCCCCCACTGTAGCAGACTTCTAAAAGTTCCAATTTTGCAGTCCACTCCTTATAATACTTTATGGTAGCCTCCTTAAGCAGGCTCCCTCCCCCCTGCTGTATCCACAGCTATATAACACCAAATTCAAGTCCCCACACCTCCCAACTTCCAAAAGGTGGTTGTTTTTCTACTTGTAGCCTTGCAGTATTTGTTCTATACAACTTGCAATTGATTTCTCAGGTGTTCAGGATGATGTGTCATTGATGTTTTTTTTTAAAGATTTTATTTATTTATTTGACACAGAGAGAGATCAGATCACAAGTAGGCAGAGAGGCAGGCAGAGAGAGAGGAGGAAGCAGGCTCCCTGCTGAGCAGAGAGCCCGATGCGGGCCTCGATCCCAGGACCCTGAGATCATGACCTGAGCCGAAAGCAGAGGCTTTAACCCACTGAGCCACTCAGGCGCCCTGTTTTGTTTTTTTTTTAATCTACTCATTCTGTATTTGGATTAGAGAATTTAATCCATTTGCATTCAAAGTAACTATTAATGTTAGATAAAGGTTAGTACTATATTGTTAATTATATTTCTCAACAGTTGTAGATCTCTTGTTCCTTAATTCCTCTCATGCTGTCTTCCATTTTAATTTGATGACTTTTTTGTGCTGGTATACTTTTACTCCTTAACATTGTCTTTTGTTACATACTGCAGGCTTTCTTTGTGATTATTATAAGGCTCAGATGAAATATTAGCCTATTTTGTTTACAAATTAACTTCAATACCTTATGAAAAGTTTCTATTTTTACTTCTTTCCTTCTACATTTTAGTTTTTTATGTTACAATATATATTTCTAATAACATGTATCCAATAAAAATTATTATAGTTATAGTTACTTTAAATATGCCTTTTTTCAAACTTTTAAACTGAGGTTTGAAATAATTTACACACCACTATAACAATATTAGAGATTCTGGCCTTGACTATATGTTTACTTTTACCAGTGAATTTTACACATTAATGTTTTTACGTGTGAATTAGCATCATTTCATTTCATCTTGAAGAACGCCCTTTAGCATTTCTTGTAAGGAAAGTCTACTGGTTTTATACTCCCTCAGTTGTTTGTTTATTTGTTTGTTTAGAAAAGTCACTCTCTCCTTCATGAAGAGCTTTGCCGTGTATAATATTCTTGGTTGACTTTTTTTTCTTTTATTATTTTATCATCACATTCTCCTGGCCTACAAAGTTTTTGCCAAGAAATTCACTAATAGTCTTATGGGGCTACATTTTATGTGATAATTGACAAGTCGCTGTTCTCTTTCTGCTTTCAAATCCTCTTTGTTTTTGACATTTGACAATTTCATTGTACTACGTTTCAGTGTAACCCTTTTCCAGTTCTTATTTACAGTTTTTTAGGCCTCATGAATTTAGATGTTCATTTGCCTCTTCATGTTTGAGAATTTTCCAGCCACTAGTGCTTTAAATTAGCACTATGCCACTTCATTTTTTTCCTCTCCTTCTTGGAATGCCATGACGTGTGTTTTGTTTTTCTTGATAATATCCCACAAGCCCCACAGGCTTTCTTCACCCACTTTTTTTTTATCTTTTTTTTTTCGTTGTGCTCCTCTTACTAAAAAATTTCAAATGACCTATGATCAAGTTAATTGATTCTGAATTTTGCTTGGTTGAGTCTGTTCTTATGCTCCCTATTGAATTCTTCAGTGTAGTCACTTTATTTTTCAGATCTATGAATTCTTCGTGTTTGTTGATATTTCTTTAACTTATTATTTTGTTCATGCATTATTTTTCTAGATTTGTTTAGTTGTTCACTTTTGCAGTTTGCTGGTCTTCTTTGAGAGAATTAATCTGAGTTATTTGTCACATAGTGTTTAGATCTCCATTTTTTGAGGCTCAGTTATAAAAGCTTTATTAATTTCATTTAGTGGTTCAATTTTTACTTAATTCTTCATCACCCCTGTATCCTTGCATTGGTATTTTCTCTTTTGAGTAAGAAGTCTCCTCTTCCCGAACTTACAGGTTAACTTCAACAAGGAAAGGCCTTCACAAGTAAGCTTTGCTTGAGGTACTAAGTAGAATAGTTGGTAGCATCCATTGACAGCCAATGCTTATTATCAGTGTCTGTAGTTGGGTAAGGCCAACTGTGGAGGCAGGTAACCACTGTCTGGGATCTATAGTTGCGTGGGTCTGCTGACTGAGCTCAACACTGAAGCATGGGCACTGGGTGAGTTTCTTCATTTTAGGCTTGTTTGGCTTTGTAGTCAAGTGGGGACACTAGCTGTATTCTGTAGTTACCTTTGTGTGAGTGGTGTTGAAGGTTGTGTTCAGTAATCAGGGATTTCTTTTGGTTGGGCTACATGGATGGGCAAGGCTATTAACAGTGCTCACAAGGTCATTGTGTAGCTTCCCTGACTGCACTGGTTTAGAGACTATGCTTAGCAATTGGGCAGGATAATCCAACAATACATTAAAAAATCATTCACCTTGATCAAGTGGGATTTATTGCTGGTATGTAAGGGCAGTTCAATATTTGCAAATCACTCAATGAGATATATCATATCAATAAGAGAATTGATAAAAGCAAATGATCATTTCAATAGATATAGAAAAAGCATTTTACAAAGTATGAAACCATGCATTATAAAAGTTCTCAGCAAAGTAAGTTTAGAAGAAACATACCTCAACATAATAAAGTTCATATATGAAAAATCTACACCCAACATCATACACAATGGGAAAAATTGAGAACTTTCTCCTAAGGTTAGGAACAAGGCAAGGATGTCCATTCTTACCACTTTTATTAAATGTAGTACTGGAACTCCTAGACATAGCAATTAGATTTTTTAAAAAAGGCAACCAAATCAGTAGGAGGAAGTAAAGCTTTCACTATTTGCAGGTGACATAATACTACATATAGAAAACCCTAAAAACCCCACCAAAAAATACCCTACTAGAATTGATGAATGAATTCACTAAAGTTGCAGGGTATAAAATCAATGTGCAGAAATCTGTTGTAGGGGAGCCTGTGTGGCTCAGTTGGTTAAGTGTTTGCCTTCAGCTCAGGTCATGATCTCAACATCCTTGGATCAAGCCTCACATTCAGTTTTCTGCTCAGTGGGGAGCCTGCTTCTCCCTCTCACACTCCCTATGTGCTCACTCACTCTTTTTCTCCCTCAAAGAATTAAATTATTTTAAAATAGAAACCTGTTTTATTACACTAATAATGAAACAGCAGAAAGAAAAAATGAAACAATCCCAATTACAATTGCACCAAAAATAATTAGATACCTAGAAATAAACATAACCAAAGAGGCAAAAGATCTGTATTATGAAAACTATAAACCACTGATGAAAGCAATTGAAGACTACACAAAGACATGGAAAGACATTCCATGCTCATGGGATGGAGGGACAAATATTGTTATAATGTTTATACTAACCAAAGTGATTGACACATTTAACGCAATATTTATCAAAATGCTGCCAGCATTTTCACAGAGCTAGAACAAACAATTTTATAATTTGTGTGGAACCACAAAAGGCCCCAAATAGCCAAAGTAGTTTCAAAAAAGAAAAACAAAGCTGGAAGCATCACAATTCCAGACTTCAAGTTATCTTACAAAGCTGTAGTAATCAAAATAATGTGGTACTGGCACAAAAATATACACATAGCTCAATGGAACAGAATATAAAACCCAGAAATAAGCCCATCATTGTATGGTCATATAGTCTTTGGAAAAGCAGGAAAGAATATTGTGAAAATTTGTTACCTATATGGAAAAGAAAGAAACTGGAGCAATTTTTTCACTATACACAAAAATAAATTCAAAATGTATTAAAGACCCAAATGTAAGACTGAAAACATAAAAATCTTAGAAGAGAGCATATGCAGGAATGTCTCTGACACCAGGTGTAGCAACTTCTTTCTAGATATGTTTCTTGAGGTAAGGGAAACAAAAATAAAATATTGATCCCACTTCAAAATAAAAAGTTTCTGCACAGTGAAGGAAGCAATTAAAAAATATCTAAAAGGCAACCTAGTAAATGTAAGAAGCTATTTTCAAATGATATATCTGATAAAAGGTTAATGTCCAAAATATATAAAGAACTTTTTCAAATCAATGTCCAAAAAACAAATAATCCAATTTAAAAAGGGGCAAAAGATATGATCAGACATTTCACCAAGGAAAACATCTGGATGGTCAACAGACACACGAAACAATGCTCAACATCACTCATCATTAGGGAAATTCAAATCAAAACTACAATCTGATATCACCTTGCATGTATAAAAATGACTAAAAATCACCAGCACAATAAACAGGTGTTGGTGGGACACCTAGGTGGCTCAGTGGATTGGGTGTTTGCCTTCAGCTCGGGTCATGATCCCAGGATCCTGGGATCAAGTCCCATATCGGGCTACTTGCTCAGCAGGGGGCCTGCTTCTACCTCTGCCTGCTCTGCCTGTTCTGTCTGCACATCTCTGTGCTTCTGCTCTCTGACAAATAAACAAATAAAATCTTTAAAATGAAAAAACAGGTGTTGGTAAGGATGTGGAGAAAAATGGACCCTTGTGCACTCGTGGTGGGAATGCAAACTGGAGCAGTCACTGTAAAACAGTATGGAGGTTCCTCAAAAAGCTAAAAATATAACTACCTTATGATGCAGTAATCATACTGATTATTTACCCTCCTCCCAAACGACAAAAACACTAATTCAAAGGATACATGAACCACTAAGGTTATAGCAGCATTGTTTACAATTGCTAAATTATGGAAGCAGGCCAAGTGTCCATGGAGAGATTAATGGATAAAGATGAATATATATTTCATGAATATATATAGAAGAATGTTATTCAGTCCTAAAAAAAACAATAAAATTTTGCCATTTGCAACAACATGATGGAATTTGAAAGTATAATGTTAATTGAAATATGTCAGTGAGAGAAAGACAAATACAATATGATTTTACTTATTTATGTAATTTAAAAAATGAGACAAAGAAGCAAGGAGGAAAAAAAAGGAAGAGAGACAAATGTAGAAACAGACTCTTTCCTACTGAGAACAAACTGATGGTTACCAGAGGTGAGGTGGGTGGGATAGGTGAAATAAGTGATGGGGATGAAGGAGTGTGGTTGTCATGATGAGCACTGGGTGATGTATTAAATTGTTGCATCATTATTGTATACTTGAAATTAATATAACAGTACGTTAACTATGCTTGTGTTAAAATTAAAAAAAAATAAAAATAATAAGATAAAATAAAAATAAAAACCAAATGGGCAGGGCTGCTATCTTATTTCTCTGCCTGAATGAGGTTTTAGAATAGACTCAACTTCCCCCATTTTCTGGCCAAGCATGAACTGGAGGCTATGCTCAGCATTTGGGTTGGACTGTAGGTTTGCTTTCCTACTCAGGTGGGGAATTAAAATAGGTTCCATGGCCAGTAGGATAGACACCCAATTCAGCAGAACTGCCAGCTAAGCTCAGTGGACAGATAGAACATCCCTGGGCTCTTCAGATGAGTAGAGCTATTGGACAGAATCTCTATTTGAGTACTGCTGCAAGTAAGAATATGGTCCACTGAAGTCTAAGTACTGGTTACTACAAATCCAACCCTCATTCTATGTCTGTATCTGATCCCCAGTGTTTCATCCCTGAAGACCTCTCAATGATTTTTATGAGGTGGGAACTCAGTGAGATCCCCAGGAAGCATCACAACTCTGGGATAATTAGATGTTCATTTTGGGCTCTCTCCTTCCACAGGAAAAACATAGACCCAAAGAGGTGTTCTGCATGGGACACTGTGCCAGACTGGAGTAGTGAGATCAAGATTTCATGCTTTCCTGACTGAGATAGCCAGGAGCCCTTCCTTTTACCTTTCTAATTAAGTTATTCTCTTTCTCTCTGCTCCACTGTTGTGCTTCTGCCTCACCTCTAGGTTCTTGGATTTTCCAATGGTGTCTTTTCTATGGATAGTTTCTAGTTGGTGTTCTTATGAGGAAGACTTAATTTGGAATGACCTTTGTTGCCATCTTGATGTCAATAGTCATAAACACAGGATTTTCCATGATAAGCTATTTCAATTCTGATAACAGTGGTTTGTATCTTTTCCAGTATTTTTATCTTTGTCAATCTTGCTAGTTTTTTAATTTTATTTTATATTTTATTGCCTTTTTTAAAGAACCAATTTTGTTTCATTTATTTGCTCTATTGTTTTTCTGTTTTTAGTTTCATTTTTTTCTGCTCTAATCTCTGTTTTCCATTATTTTGTTTGCTTTGGATTTACTTTATCTTCTATTTATAATTTCTTTATGTAGGAACTTATTTTACCAATTTAGAACTTTTTTCTTTTTTAAAATATGTATTTATTTTTTGTATGTATGTATGTATGTATGTATGTATGTATGTATTTAGAGAGAACACAAGTGCAGGAGGAATAGACGGAGAGGGAGAGAGAAAGAGAAACAGATGCCCCACTGAGCATGAAGCCCAATCCTGGGGTTTGATCACATACATGGCCCTGAGTTCATGACCTGAGCTGAAACTAATAGTCTGATGCTTAACTGACTGAGCATCCAGGGCCCCCTTTTGTCTTTTCTAATGCATTTTAGTTTTATAAGTTTCCCTTTCAGCACTGCGACAGTTGCATCCCACACATTTTGATGTATTTTTTTAAGTATAATCAAGTTCATATTTTTAAATTTACTTTGAGATGTTTTCTTAGATTTATTAATATTCAGAAATGTATTTCTTGATTCCTGTGTAGTTAGAGATTTTCCTGTTGTATTTCAGTTATTAATTTTTAATTTGGTTCCACTGTGCACAGAGAAAACACAATGTATAATTTCAATCATTTTAGACTTGTTTGTATTTCTTTAATTGTACACTATATGGTCTATCTTGATGAATCTTCCATGGTTATGTGGATAAATGTGTATTCTGCCTTTCTTCATGAAGTGTTATATACAAATGTCAGATTCTTCTGATTTATTGTATTATTCAAATATTTTATATCCTCTTTTACCCTTATTTTTGCATTTTCTATTTTTTCTCCCTTTCATCAGTTGTCTTTTCTGTTTGAACAACGTTCTTTTAGTCATATTTTAAGGGTGGGTCAGATAGCAACAAATTCTATTAATTTTCATTGTCTGAGAATGTATTTAATGCCCCTTCAGTCCTGAAGGACAGTTTCACTGGTTGTTTAATTTGTGACTTACAGTTCTTTTTTTCAGCATTGAAAATGTCATGCTAATTCTTTCTGACCTCCAGAGTGTCAGATAGAAATAGAATGACATTCAAATTGATGTTCCCCTATAAGTAATATGTTGTTTCCCTTTTGACAGTTTATGCTATTTATTTATTTTTTAACTGTACTTTTATTTATTTTTATTTATTTTTTATTATGTTATATTAGTCACCATACAGTACATCATTAGTTTTTGATGTAGTGTTCCATGATTCATTGTTTGTGTATAACACCCAATGCTCCAAGCAATCCATGCCCTCCTTAATACCTATCACTGGGCTAACCCATCCCCTAACCCCCTCCCTTCTAAAACACTCAGTTTGTTTCCAGTAGTCCATAGTCTCTCATGGTTCTTCTCCCCTTCTGATTCTTCACCCCCCCTTCATTTTTTCCTTCCTTCTTCTAATGTCTTTCATGTTATTCTTAGGTATAACAAATAAATGAAACCATATGATTGACTTCCTCTGCTTGACTTTTCTCACTTAACATAATCTCTTCCAGTCCCATGCATGTTGATGCAAAAGTTGGGTATTCATCATTTCTGAAGGTTGAGTAATATTCCATTGTATATATGGACCACATCTTCTTTATCCATTTGTCTACTGAAGGGCATCTCAGTTCCTTCCAGAGTCTGGCTATTGTAGACATTGCTGATATAAAAGCTGGGGCACATGTGGCCTTTCTTTTCAATACATTTGTATCATTGGGGTAAATGACCAGGAGTGCAATTGCAGGGTCAGAGGGTAGCTCTATTTTTAACTTTTTGAGGAACCTCCACACTACTTTCCAAAGTGGCTGTACCAACTTGCATTCTCCCCAACAGTGTAAGAGGGTTTCCCTTCCTCCACAGCTTCTCCAACATTTGTTGTTTCTTGCCTTGTTAATTTTTGTCATTCAAACTTGTGTAAGGTGGTATATCAATATGGTTTGGTTTGAATTTTCCTGATGGCTAATGATGATGAACATTTTCTCATGTATCTGCTAACCATTTGTATGTCTTTTTTATAAAGATTTTATTTATTTATTTGACAGAGAGACAGATCACAAGCAGGCAGAGAGGTAGGCAGAGAGAGAGGAGGAAGCAGGCTCCCTGCTGAGCAGAAAGCCCAATGCTGGGCTCAATCCCAGGACCCTGAGATGATGACCTGAGCTGAAGGCAGAGGCTTTAACCCACTGAGCCACCCAGGCGCCCCTGCAAGTCTTTTTTTGATGACTGTCTGTTCATGTCTTCTGCCCGTTTTTTGACCTAATTTTTTGGTTTTTGGGTGTTGAGTTTTAGAAATTCTTTATAGATCTTGGATATCAGCCCTTTGTCTCTAGTGTCATTTGAAAATATATTCTCCCATTCGGTGGTTGCCTCTTTGTTTGTTGACTGTTTTCTTTGCTGTGCAGAAGCTTTTTATCTTGATGAAGTCCCAAAAGTTCATTTTTGGTTTTTTCTCTCTTGCCTTTGGAGACGTGTCTTGAAAGAAGTTGCTGTGGCCAGTGTTGAAATGGTTACTGCCTATGTTCTCCTCTAGGATTTTGATGGATTCCTGTCTCACATTGAGGTCTTTCATCCATTTAGAGTTTATCTTTGTGTATTGTGTAAGAGAATGATCGAGTTTGTCTTCTGTATGTAGCTCTCTAGTTTCCCCACCTGCATTTATCAAAGAGACTCTTTTTTCCATTGGATATTTTTTCCTGCTTTGTCGAAGATTAGTTAACCATAAAGTTGAGGGTCCATATCTGGGCTCTCTATTCTGCCCCATTGATCAATGTGTCTGATTTTGTGCCAGTACCATGCTGTCTTGGTGATCACAGTTTTGTAACATAGCTTGAAATCAGGCAACCTGATGCCCCTAGCTTTGTTTTCGTTTTTTCAACATTTCCTTGGCGATTTGTGGTCTTTTCTGTTTCTATACAAATTTTAGGATTGTTTTTTCCAGCACTTTGAAAAGTGCTGTTGGTATAGTGGTGGAAGTATAGTTTGCTCTGAGTGCATAGACATTTTAACAATGTTTATTGTTCCAACCCATGAGCTTGGAATGTTTTTCCATCTTTTTGTGTCTTCTTCAATTTCTTTCATAAGTGTTCTGTAGTTTCTAGAGTCTAGATTCTTTACCTCTTTGGTTAGGTTTATTCCAAGGTATCTTATGGATTTTGGTGCTATTTTAAATGAAATCAATTCTCTAATTTCTCTTTCTACAGTTACATTGTTAGTGTATAGGAAAACAACTCATTTCTGTGCATTGATTTTCTATCTTGCCACATTAATGAATTGCTGTATGAATTCTAGTAATTTAGAGGTGGAGTATTTTGGGTTTTCACATAAAATATCATGTCATCTGCGAAGAGGAGAGAATTTGACTTCTACTTTGCCAATTTGAATAACTTTTATTTCTTTTTGTTGTCTGATTGCTGTTGTTAGGATTTCTAGTACTATGTTGAACAATAGTGGCAAGAGGGGCATCCTTGTTGTGTTCCTGATCTTAAGGGAAAGGCTGTCAGGATTTCCCCATTGAGAATGATATTTGCTGTGGGCTTTTCATAGATGATTTTTATGAAATTGAAGAATGTTCCCTCTATCCCTACACTCTAAAAAGTTTAATCAGGAAACAATCTATTTTTTGTCAAAAGCCTTTTCTGCATCCATTGAGAGGACCAGACCATATGGTTCTCTCTCTTATTAATGTGTTCCAACACATTGACTGATTTGTACATGTTAAACCACCATTGCATCTCAGGGATAAATCCCACCTAGTCATGATGGATAATCCTTTTAATGTACTGTTGGAACCTATTAGCTAGGATCTTGTTGAGAATTTTGGCATCCATATTCATTAGGGATATTGGTCTGAATTTCTCTTTTTTGATGCGGTTTTGCCTGGTTTCTGGATCAAGGTAATATTGGCCCCATAGAATGAGTCTGGAAGTTTTCCTTCTGTTTCTATTTTTTGAAATAGCTTCAGGAGAATAGGTACTATTCCTTCTTTTAATGTTTGGTAGAATTCCCCAGAGAATCCATAAGGCCCTGGATTCTTATTGTTTGGGAGGTTTTTGATACCTGCTTCAATCTCATTACTGGTTATTGGTCTATTCAGGTTGTCAATTTCTTCCTGTTTCAGTCTTCGTAGTTTATAGTTTTCCAGGAAGACATCCATTTCTTCCAGGTTGCTTAATTTATTGGCATATATTTGTTGATAATAATTTCTAATAATTGTTTCTATTTTCTTAGTGGTAGTCGTGATTGCTCCCCTTTCATTCATAATTTTATTAATTTGGGTCCTTTCTCTTTTGTTTTGGGTTATTTTGGTCAGTGGTTTATCAATCTTTTTAATTCTTTCAAAGAAGAAGATTCTAGTTTTGTTGATATACTTTACTGTATTTCTGGTTTCTAATTCATTGCTCACTGTTCTAATCTTAATTATTTCTTTTCTAATGCATGGCTTAGGCTTTATTTGTTGTTCTTTCTCCAGTTCTTTAAGGTGCAAGGTTAATTTGTGTATTCAGGATTTTTCTTTTTTTTTTTTTTTGAGTGAGCTTGGATGTCTATGTATTTCTCCTCTATGTCCACTTTTGCTGTATCCCATAGGTTTTGGACGATATGCTTTCGTTCTCACTGGTTTCCATTAATTAAGTTCTTTTTTGATCTCCTCATTGACCCTAACATTCTAAAGCAGGATGGTCTTTAGCTTCCAAGTGTTTGAATTTCTTCCAAATTTTTTCTTGTGATTTAATTTCATTTTCAAAGCACTGTGGTCTGAGAATATGTAGGGAATAATCTCAATCTTTTGGTATCACTTGAGGCCTGATTTGTGATCCAGTATGTAGTCTATTCTGGAGAAAGTTCCATGTGTGCTCGAGAAGAATGAGTATTCTGTTGCTTTAGGGTGGAATGTTCTTTATATATCTATGAGGTCCATCTGGTCCAGTGTGTCATTCAAAGCTCTTGTTTCTTTGTTGATTTTCAGCTTAGATGATTTGTCTATTGCTGAGTGTGGAGTGTTGAGGTCTCCTACTATTAACATATTATTATCAATATGTCTTTATTTTGGTTAACAGTTGGCTTATGGAGTTCCCTGCTGCCATGTTTAGAGCATAAATATTTACAATTTTTAAATCCTCTTGTTTGAAAGACTCTTTACAAATGATGTAGTGTCTTTTTTATCTCTAACTACAGTCTTTAGCTTAAAATTTTATTTGTCTGTTATTCGAATTGCTACCCCAGCTTTCTTTTGTGGTCCGTTGGCATGAGAGGTGGTTCTCTATTCCTTCATTTTCAGTCTGGATGTATCTTTAGGTTCAAAATGAGTCTCTTGTAGACAGCATATGGATGGGTCCAAAGATATGATTTTATTTTCTTCATGTTGCCTGTGAACCCCTTGTTTCTATAGACCAACTCTGTAAATTTCTGTTCTGTATCACTCTTGGGGCCTTTCTCCTATTATAGAACCCCCTTAATATTTCTTGCAAAGTTGGCTTGGAGGTCATATATTCTTTCAATTTCTGCCAGTCTTGGTAGCTCTTTGTTTCTCCATCCATTGTGAATGAAAACCTTTCTGGATAAAGCATCCTTGGGTACATGTTCTTCTCATTTAGTACCCTAAATATGTCTCACCAGTCCCTTCTGGATTGCCAGGTCTCAGTGGACAGGTCTGACCTTATTCTGATATTCCTTCCTCTGTACATAAGTAATTTCTTCCCCCTTGCTGCTTTCAAGATTGTTTCCTTGGATCTAAGATTTGGAAATTTTACTATTATATGTTGTAGCATCAGTCTGTTCCACTGACCTTGGGAGGGGTCCTCTCTGCCTCTTGGGTGAATAAATGATTGTTTCCTTCCCCAGATTAGGAAAGTTCTCAGCTAAAATTTCCTCAAATATATCTTCGAGACCTCTCACTCTCTCCACCCCCTTGGGGATCCCAATAATTTTGATATTGGAACGTTTCATTCAGACAATATCTCTCTTTATTTAATTTTTTTAAATTTTCTTAATTTTTTTAATTTTTATTCTTTGCCCAAGGGGTACAGGTCTGTGAATAATCAGGCTTACATCTTTCACAGCATTCACCAAAGCACAAACCCTCCCCAATGTCCATAACCCATCCACCCTATCCCTACCCTCTCACCCCCCAGTAACCCTCAGCTTCTTTTATGAGATTAGAAGTCTCTTACGGTTTGTCTCCTTCCCCATCCCATCTTGTTTCATTATTTTTCCCTCCCTACCTCCCACAACCCCCCACCCAGCCCCTCAAGTTCCTCATATCAGAGAGATCATATGATAATTGTCTTTCTCTGATTGACTTATTTCGCTCAGCATAATACCTCCAGTTCCATCCATGTCGTTGCGAATGGCAAGATTTCATTTCTTTTGATAGCTGCATAATATTCCATTGTATATATATACCACCTCTTCTTTATCCATTCATCTTTTGATGGACATCTAGGTTCTTTCCATAGTTTGGCTATTGTGGACATTGCTGCTATAAACATTCGGGTGCACGTGCCCCTGAGGATCACTACCTTTGTGTCTTTAGGATAAATACCCAGTAGTGCGATTGCTGGGTCGTAGGGTAGCTCCATTTTCAACTTTTTGAGGAATCTCCATACTGTTTTCCAGAGTGGCTGCACCAGTTTGCATTCCCACCAACAGTGTAGGAGGGTTCCCCTTTCTCCGCAACCTCGCCAACATCTGTCATTTCCTGACTTGTTGATTTTAGCCATTCTGACTGGTGTAAGGTGGTATCTCGCTGTGGTTTTAATTTGTATTTCTCTGATGCCGAGTGATGTTGAGCACTTTCTCATGTGTCTGTTGGCCATTTGGATGTCTTCTTTGGAGAAATGTCTGTTCATGTCTTCTGCCCATTTCTTGACTGGGTTATGTGTTTTATGGGTGTTGAGTTTGAGAAGCAATTTACAGATTTTGGATAAAAGCCCTTTATATGTTATGTCATTTGCAAATATCTTCTCCCATTCTGTCAGCTGTCTTTTGGTTTTATTGACTGTTTCCTTTGCTGTGCAAAAGCTTTTAATCTTGATGAAGTCCCAATAGTTCATTTTTGCCCTTGCTTCCCTTGCCTTTGGTGAGGTTCCTAGGAAGAAGTTGCTGCGGTTGAGGTCGAAGAGGTTGCTGCCTGTGTTCTCCTCGAGGATTTTGATGGATTCCTTTCTCACATTGAGGTCTTT
>LNAC01001017.1:358521-418352 GCA_002007465.1 Ailurus styani | reverse complement strand
AATTGAACAGACCCTATAAGTTATCCAAAAAATAAGGTTCAAAACAATGAAGGGATAAAATATGATTATAACAATGAAAATTAAAATGAATAAAAAGTGTTGATATGATATAAGAGTAAAGAACGTTAAAATAGGAAAAGGGAAACATTTTAAAAGAAAAAAGTAAGAAAAAAATTCAAAGAAAAAAAATTCAATGAATTTAACTTTGAACGACTGAAGAATCATGGGGAAAAAGCCATGAATTTTCTCTGTTGCTTTTCCGTAGTTCTGGAGTTCCTCAATGCTCAGCAATCTTGAACTTGACTTTGACTGGATGGTTTTTTTTTTCCTTGATCTTCTGGGGGAGGGGCCTGTTGCTGTGATTCTCAAGTGTCTCTGCCTGAGGCGGATTCCCACCGCCCTCACCAGGGGCCAGGCTAAGTAATCAGCTCGGGTTAGCTCTCGGGAACTTTTGTTCCCTGAACGCTTTCCGTACCTAGTTGGAGGATGGGACTGAAAATGGTGGCTCCCAGTCTCGGACCCGGAGGAGCCGAGAGCTTGGGGCCTCAGTCCTCAGTGTGCCTCAGAGAAAAGCAGTCCCTTCCGTCTCCTGGTCTCCAGCCGTTCTCTGAGCTCACCCAGCCTGTGTCTGAGTGTCTCTCTCTCTGGTGCAGCCCCGTTTAGAATCTCCGAACCTGGCAGATTCCTGCAGCCGCTCCCGCGCTGCTTCTCCCGGAGGAGGAAGGAGGGGTTCTCTCCGGGTCTGCCGCCCGTGGGGTCCCCGCTCACAGATCAGTGGCCTGGCTGAGCTTCAGATCACAGCCCAAGGTAACCCCGAGCTGAGAGACACCTCAGCTCAGCTCCATATCTCCCGCCGGCTTCTCTCTGAGACCTGGGAGCTTGGTCACGCTCAGATACCCCTGGTCTTTTTGTGTCCCCGTGGGTCCTGAGACCACACTGTCCCTGCAGGGGCTTCACCCCCCGCTTGGTCTCTGGGGTGACGTCCCTCAGTGGAGCTGACTTCTAACATTTCCCAGTCTGTGCTCCACTGCTCGCTCCCTTGCTGGGAGCCGGCCCTTCCCCCCCGGGGTCTATCATCCTGTCGCCTCAGATTCACTTCTCCGCACAGCCTACCTTCCAGAAAGTGGTCAATTTTCTGTTCCTAAAATTGCTGCTCTTCTTCTCTTTGATCTCAGGTAGAATTTGTAGGTGTTCAGAATAGTTTGAAAGCTATCTGGGTGAATTCCTGGGACCTGATGATAATCGGTCTCCTACTCCTCCGCCATCTTTCCGCTCCTCTCCCTGTCACTATCTCTTGCAGTTTGATTTTTGGGGTTTTAATTTGTTTTTCTCATGCCACCTCAATTTCCATCTTTTCTATCATCTTATCCTCTATCTAATTCATTCTGCCTCGTTTACCCTGGCAGTCAGTATATCCAGCTTAGAGTGCATTTCATTCATCACATCCTTTAGTTCAGCCTGATTAGATCTCATTTCTGTCCTTATAGATTATATATTGCTGTTAATATTTTTCTCAAGGATGGAGATCACCCTGATAATTGTTACTCTGAAGTCAATTTCTGACATCTTGTTTATATGCATATCCAGTAGTTCTGTGACAGAGGCCATATTCTCTACATCTTTCCTTTGCTGGGAGTTCATCCTCTTAGTCATTCTGTTGAAGGGTGATTGAAGGAATTTACAGAATCCAAATATTTGACCACAGTTCAAGCATGATTCACCTGTTTTATAGGGACCTTAAGGTTGTCAGCCTCTTGTTCTTCCTGTCTTCTGGGGGAGGGGCCTGTGGCACTGTTACTCAGACAACCCTTTTTGGGTAGATTTGCTCTTCCCCCTATGGTGGGGAATGGGCTCAGTGAAAACTGTTGTTGTTTTTTTTTCTGTTTTCTTTTGTGGGGGGAGGGGTGCTTTTGTTCTCTGTCACCTTTCCCTTGCTAGATTTCTGTGACTCTTCCGAGAGTCAGAGCAGAAGTGATCATGTCCAAATCTCTGTATAAGAACAGAGTGATAGCAGTCTGCTCTTCAGTGAGCTCTTCAGGGCACACTGTCTCTGTTTCTGTCTGTGCTGCTAAAAACCACAGTGTCTGACTCTCTGTCTGTGATTCTGTGCCCTGTTCCCAACTCCGGAGGCTTTTGCACACTCCTGTGTTATTTTACCTTCCAGGCTCAGGCAATTATGGCAGCTCCCTCTCTCTTCTGTTTGTCTTCAGATATCTGCCCTCAGAATCACCACTGCCTGCTTCATACCTGGAGACCAACTGTTGGAGGCATTATGTTTGTGGAGATCAAGGTATATCTTCTTACATCTCAGGTTATTTCGTGGGTGTTCAGAATGGTCTGGTAGAGAGTTATCCAGCTCAATTCAGGGGACCGGTTGAAATAGGGTCCCCTACTCTTCCACTATCTTTTTCCTCCTGTCCCTTTGGACATTTTAAATCTTTTTTCTTTGTTTTCATTTTTTAGAAGTTAGATGTGATATGTCATGTCATTTATTTCTTTGTGTTTTCTTATTTTGGGTTCTCTCAGCTTTTTGAGCCTATAAACATACCTTTTCTAAATTTTTAAAATTTTCAAACACTATTTCTTTGAATATTCTTTCATTCCTACCCTATTTCTTTTCTCTAGAAATCCTATAGAAATATAAATGTTGGATTTGCTGCTTTTGTTGTATATGCTCCTGGGGCTGTTTTCATTCATTCCATTTTCTCTGTTTGCATCGAGTAACTTATATGGATCTGTCCTCAAGTACACTATTTCTCTCTTCTGTCATACCTAACTTACTATTGAGCCATCCAGTGAAGTTCTTATTTCAGTTATTTATATATTTTTTTACAGTTCTATACTTTCTATTTTTCTGTGTGTGCATATAAACTTTTACTGCTTTGCTGGGGTGTCTGGGTGGCTCAGTTGGTTAAGTACCTGCTTTTGACCTTCCTGATCACTGCTCAGTGGGGAGTCTGTTTCTCCCTCTCCCTCGGCTCCTCCCCTTGCTTGTGCTATCTCATGTGCTCACTCTCTCAAAAAACTTTTATTGCTTTGCTGAATTTTTCTTTTTTTTATGTATTTGTCTCAGGAACATTTGTAATTGTTTGTTGAAGCAATTGTATGACAGCTGTTTTAGAATTCTCAGGTAATTTGAACATCTGATTCATTTCAGTTTTTATGTCTTTTGATTTTTTCATTCAAGTTGTGATTTTTATGATTCTTGATATGATGGTACTATGCAGCATATTTAAACAATCTATTTTATTTTAAGAGACACTCATGCTAAGAGATACTTAGCACACCGGCCCTGGCATAAATTTGTGTTCCAATGACAATGTAATTTTCAGAGACATCGTTATGGTAATTTGTTTTGTTTGGTTTCTCAGGTGCTTCTGT
The DNA here is from genome assembly GCA_002007465.1 of Ailurus styani. NCBI lineage: Eukaryota > Metazoa > Chordata > Mammalia > Carnivora > Ailuridae > Ailurus > Ailurus styani. The sequence goes on along the minus strand of LNAC01001017.1, from coordinate 414,971 downwards.
TGTCCTCTGACAGAGCCTCTTATTGTCTCTGGGTAGTGAAAGGGATTCTCCACCTTGCAGCCAAAGAGTGCTTCCTGGGCTGGGCAGCTTGCTATGTTGTTATTCCCCTTGCAGGTCCTTCACAATGTCTAATTAAGAAAGGGGAGTCTCTGGCCAAAAAAGATGATGACCAGCTTTCCTGGCTACTTGATGTCAGCAGGGCTCCACCTCAATCCCTCTTTGTGCATCTAGGCCCATCTGGAGTTGTCATTAAGATGTCTTTTTGATCTTGGTCTGTGTTCTGCTAGGTTGGGTGCTGGGAAGATGCCCAGTTGCTCTGTTGCTCTGTTCTTTTCCATATTGACTTCCTCTTTCTATCTTTTTTATTCCTTCTCTTGTCTCTTTTTTTATTTAAAGTGTTTATCTCTAAAGAGAGATGAGTTTGTTTTATAAGCCTAACTTATATTTTTAAAACATCACTTTTCTTCATGAAGAATCAAATGTAAGGGGTTAGATTCAATGAAAGAGAGTGATCAGGAGGCTACTACTCTAGTCCAGGTAAAAGACTTTCTTTTTATACTGGTGTAGTAGTAGTAAAGATAGAAACAAATGAATCAGCTATAGCAATTTAGTAGACAAAACAGCCAAGACTCATCAATATGTTGACTTTGGGGATTTCTGGCCTTCGCAAATGGAAGTGTCACTTAATTGTCTAAAACATCTCCAACATCCCCACTGGGAGAAAATCCACCATAAAAATACATCCCTTAGGTTTACATTTCCTGATTGGAAGCATGGTTGCACTCTCAGAAGAAATGTACCCCCATTCCACATACTTCTCCTCATCTCTTATTCAGGACTATTACCAAGCTAACGACCTCCCAGTTGCATGCAAATCATATCTATTAACTATAGAGTCCCCAGTGTGCACTGGGTTTTCAATATCCTCCACATTAAAAATAGGCCAAAAATTTTGCTGTTATGTGTATTGATTAAGCAATGGCTTAAATACTCTATCATTTGATTTTATAACTAACAATTTAAACTTTCCATCATTTCTATCCCCTGCTATGTGTTTATGATTTCCAGTAAAGGTCTCCAGAAAGCCACTGACTACTGTAAGCCAAGATGAATAATAGACTCTGGACTGTGTTTTCTTCTTTAACCTTTAACATTATATGACTACTGAATACCAGCTTTGTGGGTTTCTACATTTGATCTACAAAGGGTACCTAACTAGGCAGACAGGTTGTCTGAGAAGTCAGGAAAATTACAGTCATTTGAAATTTCTATTATATACCAGAATAAAACCAGGTATTTGGGATCAAACAAATTAAGACTTGAATCCTTGCTCAACTTCTAGCTTAACGGCCTTGGGTAAAATTACTCTATCTGATCTTTTGTTTATTCATATATAAAACAATATATCACCTTGATAGAACTAAAACAAGGCAAATGCAATCAGGTATTAGGTGATTTGTCAAGAGTAAAGCATTACATATTTCAGTTATTATCTTCATTCTGCCTCTATGTGCTCTGTTCTCCACTTGTCATGCAAAATGGTATTATTGATATTATAGTGAGGTTGGGTCATCTTATCTCATCCACGCTTTATATCTTGTGGTATCTGACCAAGATTTCAGAGTGGCTTGAACTTAGAGGTGACAAAGGAACATTGTTCAAAGTTACCAGAGAGAAGGATTCTGTCCTATTAAAAAACTCCCTAAATTGCAAATAGACTTCCTATATCTCCAATTGCCAAGGAGTCCTTGAGATCTGTGCCCACTTCTCCTTGCTTAGTGGACAGGTTTAAGCCTCCTTTCATCCCCCATTTCCCTCTGGATAATTTTCTTAGAATTCAAAAGTATCTGAATGAGTTAAAAGGTGGTACCCACCACTTTGACTAAGACAGCTTTTTCATTTTCAAAACACAAACATCCAGGCTCCACAAACAGGATAAGCAAACCCATATTATACTCTCCCAGTGAGTGCTCTTTGTTTCAGTCACAGTCACAAACTCCCAGAGGCCACAGGGATCATTAAAATCACCATGTTCACACTTACAGTCTTCTCCCAAATACTCGAATGTACAGGATTTGTTGCCTAATTTAGGGAAAGGACACCCAACATTCCCTCTATTGTAATTGTGCCAGAAACTTGGAGGATTAAATTCCTGAAGAACTTCTGGCTCCAGGGGTTGCAGGTATTCATAGCAACAATATCCCATCTACCCAAAATAGTTTATTCCTAAGGAGAATCAAAATAAAATTTTGATCTTCAAATCCCACCCCACCCATTCTCCATCATGCCTATTTTCTTAGTCCTTAGTTTAGATGTAGATTATCTTCACAGCTCACTTAGCCTTGGAGCAGAGTGAACTTGCCTAGGTCCTGAAGAGTGACAGACCTAATCAATGAGTTTTATCCTTGGTATCTACTTTGTAAGAAGAATCAGTTATTAGGAATTTCCAGATCTTCCAAGTATCAGTGGTTGATACAATCCAGCTGTTGAAATTTGTGGTATAGGATACAAGGGAATTTCCTTGCCCCAGTTGCCCAAGTGGAGAAAAAAAATAAACAGAAAGAAAAAGTACATAACTTCCATGTAAATAAATAAATGAAGAAATGCCCAGATGAGTTTGATTCTCTCCTCTGCCTCTCTACTACCCAGGCCCCTTTGACAGTGGGGTCAGTTACTAGAACATGGCCTTCTGAGATTTCATTCAAGATGTGCCATTGCAGCATTCAGTTGTTACTGCTTGAGGGACAGAAGCTTGAAGCTGTCATCCAGTATGGACCTCCTGTTGCATCGTAGCTTTCTCTGTCGATGCTGGTACCAGACCACACCACTAAGGGCCAGAGCAATGAGCAGGAGAATGACACTCATAGCAATTAAAACAGAAGCCAGCATCTCAATATTCTTTACAGGGATCTGCATGCCCAGCATCCTCACATTTCCTTCTCCAATGTCTCTGAGGATTTTTGCTGAAATGGAATAAGAGAAAAATGGGAACTCTGAGCTGGAGAGTATTCTAATGGGGCACCATTTGCAGTCAATGCCTGGGAAAGAAGAAATAACTCCATCAAAACTGCTCCTATTCTTAAAAAGACCAGCTGATGAAGACAGATTTATAGGTTACAAAGAACTTGTGTAACAAGATGTCACAGCCGAGAAAGGCTTAGGAATCACTGAGGTCCCAAACCCCCCATGGAAAGAGCTAAAACTCAGAGTAGAAAGTGCCTTGATATATTTCTCCAAATATATAAAGGCATGTATTGTAATAAAAAAAATAATAATAAAAGAGATAATTGGATCTGGTTTGCATGTTTCCAGAGGATAGAATTGGGAGCAATGAGTAGAATCTTCAGGGAGGCAGTATGATTCAATCATCTAGCTTATCAATGCTCAATTTGACTATTGAACCATGACAACTGCCTGCCACTGTGCTATCTGGTCTATCACCTTTTGAGTCAATACTGATGTCACATTGATATTTTCAGGTGAAATAATCTGATTGTTTTAGTTGTTGGCATACAGACTTTTGTTGATCTCCAATTAATCCACAGAGTAAAACTCAGAATTAAGCCAGGCATTCCAACCCTAACAATCAAGCTCTAACTTGCTTTTTTAAAATTTTACCTTCTACTTTTTAGCCACAATAACTCATTCTTTGTTTCCCAGAGTAAGTGACACTTTTTCAGGCTCCCAAGACTTTCTGAACTCCCTCTTCACCTTTCTATACCCCTTTTAAATATTACAGGTCTCTGCAAAGCCATCTTCAATTTAGCTGGACAGTTAATTGTCCTTTCTTGTGTTCCCAAAGTATCCTTACTGTTTGTATGCCCATGATTTACTTGCCTGGGCCAAGTGAACTAATCCCCCTCACTTCTGGATTTCAGTCTGCTGTTTTATAAAATGGTGATAAGAGCCATACTTAGCTCAGAGGTTTCTTTTGAGATTTAAGTGAGTTAATATTTATAAGATATTTAGCATTTCACCTGGAAGATAGCAAATGTACAATAATGGATAGCTGTTATTTTTGCCCCCCCCGCCTTTTTTTCACAATGTATACCAGCAGTGCAATTATTGTTTTTGTGTCTCATTCCATATTTAGACAAAAATCTCCTGGAGAGCAGTGAGTATGTCTTACTTGTTTCAGTATCCCTGGAACTTAGCAGATGTTTGATAAATATATAATTGGATGAATGAACATTCTTAAAGAATGGAGAGAAGATGAAATATAATGAGTTCAAATGAAAGCTGGAAAGCATCCTAGTTCTGAGTTTACATTCTACCACTTAACTCCTCTTGTGACCTTGGACAAATTACCTTCCATCTCTCAGTTTCTCATGTACAAAATTATTGGGTTTTATTAAACCAACAATTTTTGAGATTTTTTCCAATTGTGAAATCTTTCTAACAAGTAAGAGCTTATAAGTATGTATGTACATAGAAGTATGTATTATGTATATCCAAATATACACATAAAATATGTATATACACATGAATATATATGTATATATACAAATGCACACATATATATATGTATGGCATTCCGTTCTCTCAGCCTCACTTTACCTTACCTCAATCCCTCCAGGACATACCATAGTCTCCTGGTTGACAGTTTATAAATTACTTAGGGAGATTATTAGGGCTTTTCCAAAAATAACTGAAAAATCTCCAGACTAAACTGATGATCTCTAAGACCTCTTCTAGCTCTCATAACTTTCTGAGTCTTTCTCAGTCCAGGTACAAATGGTGTGGGAGAAAGTGAAAGCACTATTTGGACCTAGTTTAGGTAGGAAAATAATTTCTACTTTTTTGAAGAGCAGAAATGGCTGGTTCCAAAGAGTCAGCTATTTTGTATTCCATAGATACAAGAATAAAAATAGCTGATGCAGACTGTAGCAGACTGCATGATGGTATTTGTACTAGTTTCATACTGTCTCTGTGAGTAGCTTAAGTCTGTGTTACAGCTCCTTCATATCCAACCCAGAGTAACCCTGAATTTTCTTTCCCCTCACACATTAAGTGGGAAGCTAAATAGCAAACTTCAACTGGGTATGAAGCTTTTTTCCTCAAGTTAGGAGGTTAGGAGTGGGGGCAGAGAGAATAAATCTTCTCAGAGAAGTTGAATCTTGGGTTCCTAGCTTTTGAAGTCTTACAGAAATCTCAGAATGCTTTCCTGCTAGTATTTTAGTCCACCTTTTGGTCAGTGAATATCATCTTCTAGAGACACTACACCTTCTCCCAAGTACATACTACATGTAACTATCCAGTTTGTTCGTTATTCTCCTTACCTTTTCCAATTTCTTTGGTAATGGTGGTGATAGAGCTTATGTGTTCTGGGAAAAAAAAGAAATTAGTTAGCTTTGTTATTATTACTACCAAACCACAGGTTTGTTGTAGACATTGGCATTGGTCAGAGGAATTTGTCTGTGGTATCCTGAGCAAAATGAAGGTACCTGGAATTAAGTACATTATGGTCAAAGTCAATTTGGTATATGGATTTGATTTTGAATAGTGACAAAAATATAAGCAAAAACATATGCTTAGGAGTCCAAAAGGTAAGTCACGCCTCTGCCATTATGTACATATTTATTGGTACTTCCTATCCACATTTTTGTTTGTCACCCTTTCCTTCTCTCCTTTCAGGAAATGTCTGTTCTTTGTCAGAACTATATCCTTACATATTCAAGCTCTTCTCAGAACACTTCTTCCTCTTCTGGTTTTAATGAGGCTGAGCTCTTCTCTAAGAACTATGTTTCCTTTATGTTCTCTCAATACTGCTTTGAGATAATTATTCCTCACCCCCCCTTTTTGTGGTATATATCTATCTCATTTAAAGCTTATATTATTTGGCTAGAAAACCTACAACCATTTTTTGTCACTGTTACCTGGTAGTCATTTTCATTAATGGAATAAATTTGGTAAATGGCTCAGTTTTCCCCTTCCTCAGTTACCACCATTCACCACTCAAGTTTCATGGTTTCTGGACTTTTAACTCCAACAAATGTTCCATCTACTCTTATTCCATCAACACATCCCATGACTACATTGGACTCGTTATTTGGAACTGCTCCATCTCAGAAATATAAAATCTAATAACATCCTCTTATTCCTTCAATGTTTTAATGCTATTTATTCCATTTAGCCTGTTTTATTCACTTCATAAATATCTCGAGCTCCTAGATGCTTCCATTCCCCCCCCAAACTATTAGCTTCATTGTGTCTCCCCCCCCCCCCCCCCCACTTTCCTGGTCTGGCTATACTCTACGGTCTATCACTTCAACTAATAACTTACCAGAAGTGTTATAATCATCTACCAAAACCCACAGTAACTCTGCTTTCCCTGTATTTTGTCTTATTTGGTGAATATTGGTGGAGAAAAATCAGGTAATTGTAAATATCAGTATTCTTTGTGTCCAACTTTAGACCCTTAGTGCTGCCTGCCAGTAATCAATTTATTTTCCATCACTCAGAGTAAACATTGTTTTCCCATCTCCTGGAGTGATTATTTCAAACCTTAACCCACTCTTTTCAAGTTCCTTATCCTACAAACCGCCCTTCACACTCAGCAGATGACTCCGTCTCCTGTCTCCTATCTTACAAATGAAGCAGAGATGATAAAACAAAAATATTCTTTCTGACAAGGCCCTCACTCAAACTTACACATTGGTCATTTTCTTTTCTGTCTTTTCTCTGCTTTTAGTAAACAAACAAACAAACAAAAACTTACTCCAGTCTAATTTTTCATTTTAGCTCCGGCTGTCATCCCCTGTTTCCTCATTAGAAACTTGTTTCTACAATTAGTCCTTTCTTCCCTATCTGTCTTCAACTATTTCCTCTGGTTGGCCAGTTAGCGCATATGTAGTTGGAGCAATATTGAATTAGACTATAGTGAGGTATAAACAAACAAAAAAGCAAATAGGTGAACTTTACGTGCTGGCTCATTGTCAGAGATATGAGCTATCCTTATTCATGGATGATATGAATTGCGATAGTCTGTTGTCTATTAAATGGTCCAGATTTTGGATGACTCATCATAGACAAAACCTGTTGTCTTCAATCTATAGCACCTTTTAAAAAATTATTTACTCATTTGAGAGAAAGAAATGATGGGGGGGGAGAGGCAGAGGGAAAAGGAGAAGCAGACTCCCTGATGAGCAGGGAGCCCCACATGGGGCTCAATCCCAAGTCCTTGGGATCACAACCTGAACCGCAGGAGACACGTAACTGACTGTGTCACTCAAGTGCCCTGAATCTATAGCATCTTGATGATATATCAATTCATCACTTGACTTTGGCTCTAAGGCCTAACAATATACAACAAAGAATTCTGTGGACCTATCTGGGTAGTAAAGAATAGTACTAGAGTAGTAGTAGAAGTGGTAGTACTAGAGTTGAAGCCACATTTTAGCACTATGGGTTACTAGAAAACAAAGCTTTTCAAATATACAGGCTATCATAATGGACAATTACTCTTTCCCTGGGGGTAGATAGCAGAGTTGTGTTCTCTACCCTGGTTTGCTAAGCTTGTTTGAATGCCCAAAGACATTTTTAAACTTTATGTTTCCACTGATAGAGTGACAATGTCTGGATTGAGAAGCTCTTAAGCAATTAATGACCCAAAGACACAAAGTCCATAGCAGCCTAATCTTCTATGTTCTTGGTGATGAACATCGATTGGTAAAGAAATTACCCCAGCAATTCACTCTCCATATAAAAATATAAGACAAATCCTTTTTTTTCACTCTTGGTAGCATCTCTTTCTGGGATAAGCTATAATTAAAGGTCAATATCTCTATATAGCCTTAGACCAAATTTTTCCAAGACAGAAATTTTTCACAAGCACCACAAAAAAAATCAATTAAAAGGTGACTATTAGAATTATATTTCTTCTTTTTTTTAGAAGAAAGGACTTATTTGCAAGATTGATTGAAATGACACTTCTAATGAATCTTAAAATAATAAATTTGTATTCAAATGAAATGTATTTCAAAGGAAACATATCTATGGTAAGCATCAATGCATAGAGCCTAATGAGTTTCTGCCTGGGTCAACCAATGTAAAATCAATAGATGTCAAAGTAATTAGGAGGGTGCAGGAAAAAGGGTGCAATGAAGAATGAGAAATATTAGTTGGGAGAACACCTGGGTGGGACATGTTCTGTCTTAAGTTCTGGTTTTTCTAAGATCAGAAAGATAGGTGCAAGGGATTTCTAGGGATTAACTGGTTCCTCTAGGCTACATAAAGTGTTTGAAGATTTCCAATCTTGGGAAGTTAGAACTTACCTTTTTGGGACAAGACAGTAAAGAGGGTCTCCATACCAGCATGGACATGATCAGAAACATGGCAGTGCATCAGCCATGTCCCAGGGTTGCTGGCTACCATCTCCACAACCTCAAAGGTTCCTGGGAACAGATCCACCACATCTGCCCGGTAGCTTTCTCCATTCTGCAATAAAAATTGGAGATGGGGGAGAGGAAATGAAGGGTAAAGAGATAATATCAGAGCTTATAGCAGCTAAAAAGCTTGGATGTCCCAATCAGGGACATGGGACTCCAAGATTCATAGATCAGAGTACAGTTTAAAGAGTCCACCTTATCCATTTTCCCTATAAACCCACCCACACAAACTGAATCAACAGAGGAGACTCTCTTTTCCTACTTTTTCTTAAAGTGTCCCAAAGTAAAAGACATTCCATTTCCCTCAGGGACTAAAACTAGTATCTCCATACTTTTCATCAGGTTGGGGAATTTGTCTTAAGCATTGACTCCTAGGAAGGAATTACATATTTCCTGTAGAAATTAAACTCAGTTTAGTTTCCCCTCCATGCTATCACCTTAACCACACTTCTTTATTTTTAATTCTATACCGGTGCCTTCAACTCTGCTCTAAGATGAAATCTTTTTCAAAGCCTGCATGTTGTTCCATTAGCTCCTGAATTGAAATTCTTTTTATGATGGATTATGAACTTTCATAGATTCTGAAATATCATTCTGAAATTTCTTGCTCTTAAGATCACTGTTCACTATCTCTCTAGTCCTTGTCTGATATCCAATTACATTGATTTCTCCAACCTACTTACACCATAAATGAGCTACTCATTTCTTCTATACTAGAAGGGAAAGCTAAGGACTAGAGGGAAGTGACTGGTCCTGGGATAAACAGCCAAACTAGAATTCCCAGCTCAATTCTCCATGTATAAGACCTCTCCTATTTTAACTAATATGTTATTCCTTAAGAAGTTGTTCCCTTCTTCCTTAATGACTGTCAAAGCATTCCTCTAATCATTCTTGAGGTACTCAGCACTTTTCTCACTCACCCGATATAGGAAGCTCTCTGCATGGAAGTGGACAGTGTGTACGTCAATATCTTGGCCCATGGCCAGCATGTACCAGGCTACTCGTTCTCCTTGGTACATGGTAAGACCCCCGAGGTTGCTGTAGAGCTTTCCATTAATGGCTGTAAAAAAATAAAGTCTCATTTCTCTTATTTTGACTTTCCTTTGCCACTGACTTAGGGCTAATTCCTATCATGTCTGATGATAGCAATAGCTTCTTTTTTTAATGTTATGTTAGTTGCCATACAGTACATCATTAATTTTTGATGCAGTGTTCCATGATTCATTCTTTGCCTTTAACATCCAGAACAATTGCTTCTTAACTTCTGTAATCTCTATTCTATTTGTTTCCCTTTAGTCTATCTTACACTTTGGTGTTATTGGAGTGATATTTCTAAATAACTAATCTGACCATTTCATTCTACTGCTTAAAATACTGTAATAGCTCTCTCTTGCCTAAAAGATGAAGACCATGGCTCCTTAGTTCAGCCAACAAGGTCCTTCAAAATATAAGCCTAAACCACCTTCCCATGCTCATCTCCCATTATTTAAAACATTTATTCCAATTAGGTTGTTTTATTCACTATCCCCCATATGTTCCCATATGCATGTTCTTTGTGTCCTTGCTCATGCTTCTGATCTTTACCCCTAGAAATCCTGTCTTCTTTCATCCATCTTTTCAAAGCCTAGTCAGAACTTCACCTTTATCCAAGAATACTTCCTTGATCTAGCTCTTCTACTACCTCTCATTCCCTTCACCTCCTTCTACCTCTGAACCCCGCAATATTGTTTGTACCACTATTTGGAACTTACCAGAAACTCCCTTCTACACTTATCTTTTAATTTGTGGAAGCTTATATCCCAACTAGATTATAAGCTCCTTGTAAACAGGAAGTGAATGTATGTACTATACTAATATAATTTCCTTATATTCTTCAGAGCACCCAGCAGACACCCAAGCCTACAATATATACTAAATAAAAAGAATTTGTCATGTCCTTAGATTTAATAATGATATTAATGCATGGGCATCATTATGTTTCTTCCCAGGTCATATTCTATGCTCTAAAGACAACAAACTACCCATAACCGTGTTGATTCACATTGTCAGGACTATGTCCAGGACACATTCCTGTACCCCTCATGTTCTCATGGAGAGGAAGTAGTTTTTACTTTACACTCCAAGAGGGGAAATAATGGAAAGAAAATTTATAGCCTGTCTCTGTATTTACCCCAACTAACTGTGAATTTGGAAAAAGGAACTAAAAATGCTCAACTCCACCCCCTCTGAATCTTTTGTCCTTTGAATCAGTCTGACCACAGAAAAGAATACAAATGAATTTACTATGCCATTATAGAGAAGATTCTGCCCCTGCAAAGAAGAAGAGGCTATTGTTGTTTATTTATGTCAATGTCAGGGTAGAAATCTATTCACTGCAGGGGTAGTATTAGCAAGTCCATTCAGTTTCAGAAATAAATTCAGTTTTCCAATTAGCTTTTTAAATAAGTTCACACTTGATCTTAAGAATCCCTATTTTTTATGTTAATTGGTTCAGGAATCTGGAAAAGAAGGGAAGAATATATTATTTATTTTCCCTCAGACCCCAACATTATATTTCTATCTCCAGTACCAGCATTCAGAAAGAGCTCAACAAATACCTGATAAATAAGTATTTGAACTGATACCTGAAGAGTTTAGATGACTGAACACATAAACAGATAGAAATGGGCATTAACCAAACAATGGGCACTAATAAGGTCTAACTGTGCTTTAATTCCCCTTTTCTCCTGGGCAAATTATTCTCTGACTTGACAGGAGCTAAAAAGTTCACATTGTTCATTTTGTGACTCTTCTATTCCAATGTGTATCACTTATATCTCTATCAAGGGTAAATAGCTAAAATCTATGTGACAATGAGATACTGATTTTGAGTTTCACTAGAGTCACTATCAAAACGGCACCTTTTCCTCAAGCCATGTCAAAGAAATAGTGCACTGGAAAGGATGGTGAGAAATCACTTCATACATTTCAATGTATATAAATTCTCGTTCTGAGATTTTCTCTTGTTTGTGAAATGATACATTGATCTCTGAAACAAAGGAAAGCTTGGGTGCACGATTTCCTTCCAAAATTCACCCAAGCATCAAAAAGCTCTTCAAAAATCTGTTCATTGTATGCAGTACAAATCCAACATTCTATACTCTGAGACTTTCTTCTCCAATTCTTCTATCTTTAAATTGAAACTTTGTTTTGAAAATAGACTAAAAGACAAGCTGTCTTTCATCCATCTATATTGGAATCTATTGAGAAAGTAGATCTCAGATCCAGAGCGGTAAAGAAATAAGATGATATTGAGAAACTAAACTCAGGATTTTGAAGCAGAGGGGCCATAAGCAGCCAACTCACCAGGTACATTGAGGGTCCTAAGTTTCCATCTTCCTTTTCTAGTGTGTTAAAATATGCTGGTGTCACTACAACTTTACAGAGTCAGCCTCTTGCTTTATGGGCACCTGATCTAATGTGGACTTCTTATCTACTTTGTGTAGATAAGTGTACAATAGTAGGAGATGGTTCTTCCAATTTGTCCTCTTAACACCTTCCTCTCTTCCTTCCCATCCTTTCAAGAATTATGCTGCCTTAGGTAGTGATGGGCCTATCTTATACCTTCATGCAATTAGTGAGGAGTTCTTTGGAAGAGGGATAGGTTCTTTTCTACAGACCATGCATTTTATTGCTCTCCAGAAAAGTCTCATCTTGTAGGTTAACACGGCCTGGCTCCCTGGGCCCATGGGCTGCTACATTCTCCTCCAGATACCAAGACTGGTTCTCATCAAAGATCAAGAATAACAAGGCAAATTCTCGGTCCATGTCATTCCGGCCTCCATAGGGTTCCAGGGTGCCCTTTCGGCAGATGGTCAAGGGTCCAATCAGGCCACTATACATGTCCTGAGAATGGGAAAAAAGAAGAGACAGTAAATAAAATGGAGTTGTTCCCAGGTAACAGTGCTCTACAGGGTGCAAGGCTGACATCCACGGGTACTTTGCTCAGCACTTTATTATAGTATCTTACATTTATAAACACCTCCACTATGTATCTGAATTCATTCTCAGAACCATCTTGGGACACAGGTAAAGTGTACTATCCAACCTATACTTTACTAGGCCAGTCTATCCATTGATCACCAAACACACAAGGTACTTTCACTACCTAGCACTTTTCCTCAAGATTTGTATTTCTTCTTCCTGTAATGCCTTCTTCTCTGCCATATGTCTTATCTTATAGTATACTGCTATTTAGATTTCAAGGTTTAAAGTACATACACTTTCCATTGTGGTATTTTCTCCAGGTTCCCTTTCATCATCTCCTCCTCCAAGCAGAAGTAATCATTCTCTCATGGACCACCCCCCACAGCACTTTCTATCATATGGTTTTTAAGGAGCTGCTCTCTATCTATCTGTAGATAGATAGATAGATAGATAGATAGATAGATAGATAGATAGATGATAGATAGATATCTGTATATATACATATATGTATATGTATATATATATATGTATATGTATGTATCTTTACATTTTTATCACCCAAAGCACCAGGTAAAATAACTTAAAATGTAATAGTGTCTCAATAAATGATTGCTGGCAGCTGACTGTGAATGGTTGGCTAGATAGATAAAATCATTTTCCAGATGAGGAAACAGGGAAATAATGACTCATCTAAAGTCACTCCAAAGGCAAGAGTGAACAAAATTTTGGACTAAAACTTGAATTCCTTGACAACCAATCCTAGGCTTTTTAAATGAGAGCATATTGATTTACAGGAACAAAGAAAAAGAAACAAAGAAAAGAACCCTAAGGACAAATATGTGGTGCTACCTATTCCCTTCACCTCTCCTTCTGTCTATTAAAATATGCCTCACATTTGAGGATTTTTTTCTTAAACTCTGGGCTCCAGTATTTCAGAGCTGGGATCTGCCCATTTATGAGACTCACCTTCAGGAAACCAATATTGTCTTTACCTTAATGGGATCCACTGCAGAATAATAGATCCAGGAAACACAAGAAGAATCATTGGGCCCGGGACCAGATCTTTCTGGGATGTTCCATTGGTAAGTGAGAACCTCACCTAGGAAGGGTAATAGGGATTGCCAGTTAGGCCATGTCATTTTTTCCCCCAACTCTCAGGTCCCCCAAGAGGCTGTTGTGGGTGAATCTCAGGACATTTAAGACATTTTTTCCCATTATTTCTGTACCAGTCTCCATTTTATTTTTGTGACTTTGCTTTTCTCCCTCCTGAGACACCCTCAAACTCTATTCTACTATCCCTACCTTTAAAAGCCCAGGTTCAATCCTCTGGTAAAGCAGTTCTGATACTGTTCTCTCTGTTTATATATCCTCTTTCCTTCCTTTTTTTAAATCTCTGCTTTGTTCTCCTTTTTCTGCTGCTGCTTCTTCTATTCAGTTGTTTTCCCCAAGGCTCTGTCTCTAGTCCCCTTCTTCCTTTCTCCATTCTTTCTCTATGGAAGTGTTTAGCTACCATCTGGTGTCAATTATGATCTATATTTGGTGACTCATAAATGCTTAGCCAGACCTCCCTCACCATTAAGTTCCAATCAGAAATTCTTTAATTAGATACTGGGCATCTTTTGAAGATTGTCCTAACAACACATCAAAAACTAAAATTGTTCTGAATTCACCTCGCTCCTTTGAAAAAACAACCTGTTAACTTAATCTGTGCTCCCAGTACCTAGTAATGACATCAAAACCCTCCTACTTTCCCAGACTCAAAACTTTAGTCTTCTTTGTCTTCCCACCTTACACACTCCACATGCAACCAAATAGTAAGTTCTCTTGATTATACTTCTACAATACATTGTATTGCCATGCTATCCTCCTTCCATTTCCCAATACTTCTGCCATTGTATAGACCCTAACTTTCTCAAACAGACTATTACAAGACCCCCTAACATGTTTCACTGCCCCCAAGTTTTTTCCTCTCCAGTCTATCTTCTAACTGATGTCATATTAAATTTTGTAATAGTTTTACTGAGATACAATTTGCATATCATACAACTGACCCAATTAAAGTGTACAATTCAATGGTTTTTAGTATATTCACAGGATTTTGTAACATCACCACAATCAATTTTTGAAAAATCATTACCATTTAAAAAATCTCTTCACTCTTTATCCATTATTCTCTAATCACTCACCCAAGCCCTGGACAACCACTAACCCAATTTATGTCTCTATGGACTTGCCCATTTTGAGTATTTTATACAAATTCAATTATACAGGATGGATGTCAGCAAATTAGTAGACTAAGGAGGTTTCAAAGCTCATTTCTTCCCACAATAACAACAAAAATTAAGAAAATAAAGTATAAATAACTATATGCCCACAAAAAATAGCTCTAAGGAGCTTCAGAATATAATGAAGAAATTGTAACAACCCAACAGGCCAAAAACCTGAACACTGCCATATAAAAAATCTGTAGGGAGTATGTTACCTACATCATCCCTATCTGGTGCACCTGGTACCAAAGGGGAACACACATGGTGGAAAAGAAAAGAAGGTGGACCCCAGCAGCCCTCACCACCACTACCAGAGAGTCTTTCTTGGTTGGCACTGGCCCCAGCTGACTGGGCTGCCTGGAGTCCATGCCTTTCTGCCACGACCTCAAGCAAGAATCCTAACTACTTTGCCCAAACTCAAGATGTTATAGCTTATCTGCCCCCTCAAAGCTTATCTTTCCCCCCAAGGAGGAGCCCATAAAGAGCCACTGTTAATCTTCCCTCTCCCCAATGAGTCACAGGTTATTTGCTACCAGCTTCACAAGGAATCATTGTTGCTGTGTTTCCTCAGGGAAGGAGCTGCTACTGCCATACTCCTTTAGAAGGAAAAAACATCACAGCATCCTCCTAAGAAGAAGCTTATACCATTTCACGCCCCACACCCAGAAAAAACTGATGCCCTTCTGGTCATTGCCTCTGAAGAAAGAAACATCAATGTTGCATTTTCTAGGAGAAGAAGCCATTGTTTCTCTGCACCACCCCAGAAGGAGCTGCTAATGCTCCATATATCCCACCAAGAAGAAACTGCTTTAATTCCCCATCCAAAGAGCCACAGATATTCTGTTCCCCCAGAAGGAGATGCCAACAGCTCCAACTCCCCAAGAAGGAGACACTTATGTCCCATCCTCCCACAAGGAGCCAAATCCTCTGTGTTCTCCCAAAGTAGAAGCCACTAATGCACTGATCCTTAACACAAGGAGCTGCTGTTGCTGAGCCCCCAAAAGTGGCCAGTTCTGCTATGACTCCCTTACTCAAAAGGAACCATTTCTGCTCCACTCCACCCAGAAGGAGCTGCCACTTTTCACTTTCTTTATGGAATACTGTGAAACACAAAAGTTTTTAATTTTGAGGAAGTCCAATTTATTTATTTGTTATTTAGTCACTTGTGCTTTTAGTGTTGTATCTAAGAACCATTTTCTAACTCAAGGTCACAAATTTTTGTTTTCTTTTAAAAGTTTTGTAGCTTTAGCTCTTACGTTTAGGTGTTTGATCCATTTTGAGTTAGTTTTTCTTTTTTTTTTCTTTTTTAAATATTTTATTTATTTATTTATTTGAGAGAGAGAGAGAGAGAGAGAGAGAGAGAGAGAGAGAGATCACAAATAGGCAGAGAGAGAGGGAGAAGCAGACTCTCCACAGAGCAGAAAGCCCAATGTGGGGTTTGATCCCAGGACCCTGGGATCATGACTTAAGCCGAAGGCAGACGCTTAACCAATAGAGCCACACAAGCACCCCTTGAGTTAGTTTTTCTGTATGGTGAGAGATAGGGGATCTATTTCCATTGTTTTGCACGTTGATATCTACTATGTCTTAGCACCATTTGTTGAAAAGACTATTATTTCTCTATAAAATTGTCTTGGCACCCATGTTAAAAATTAATTGACCATAAATACAAGGGTTTATTTCTGTATTCTGAACTCTATTCCATTAATCTATGTGTCCTTATGCCATTACCACAAGTCTCAATTATTGTAGTTTTATAAGTTTTGAAATTGGTAAGCATAAGTTCTCCAACTTTGTTACTCTTTTTGAAGATTGTTTTTGCTATGTGATATCATTTTTTTTCTGAACCTCTCTTTGTTCAAGTCATTTTTCTGTTCAAAATTTTAATGGCTCCCTTATACCCAAAGAATGAAGTCCAAGCACTTCATCCAAGCATCCAAGCCCTTTCTAACTCAACCCTGGTTTATCTTTTAGCCTTATTTCTTACTCTTTCTACTTCTGCATAAAGGACACTGACCAAACCTAATTAATTATTTACCTCTGAGCATATCCCATACTTTCACTGTGTTTCCATCATGTTATTCTCTTTACCTAAACCCTCCTCCAACCTCTCTACTGAGTTTTAGACTCCTTTTTTCAACTGCCTACTTGATACTTAAAGTTGTTTAATTTTCACCTCAAACTAAACATATCAAAAATATATCTTTGACTTCTCTCTTTAATCTATTCCTACTATCTCAGTAGTGAAACAAGTTGTGCAAGACAAAATTCAGGAGTTGTTTTTTATTCTCCCCCCCATATCTCCTATCCATCAGCACATTCTGAGGGATCTACCTAAGAAATATATCCCCATCCATTCACTTCTATTTGTCTCTACAGCTACTACCTTAGACTATATCATCTTCTGTCACCTGAACACCCATAATAGATATCCAAATGGTCCCTCTCATAACACATGCCCCACATAAAAACAAATGTAATCTTTTTAAATATAAAGTAGACAATGCTACACCCCTACAACAACTTTCCATTACAATTACAATGAAATAAAAACTCCTTACTATGAATTGCGAGACTCGACATATCTCTGATTTTTGTTTATTTCTCCAAATTCATTTCCTACTTTTATCCATGTTGCTCAGTATGCTAGAGCTATGCTGCCTCCTTCTTACTTCTCAAGCACACTGAGATTATTCATCTTTCAAGCTATTTATACTTGCAGTTCAAGCTGTTCTGAAATTTTCTTTATATGGCTCATTCTTATTTATCATTCAAGATGAGTCCAAATGTCACTTCCTCATAGGGGGCTGTTCTGACCATAGTAGCCAAGCTTTCAGCTCTGTATCCAGAGTACACAAAGAATGCTTGAGTCAACAATATGAAAACAACACCATTAGAAATGGGAACATTTTTGAAAAAGACATTTCACTATTTTGAACTCTAAGGAGCAGGAAGATGGTGGCAGAGTAAGAGAATCCTAGGCTTGCTTTGTCTCATGAATAAAATGAGATAACTATCAAATCAACTTAAATACCCCAGACATGGACCAAAAGTCTGACAGAACAGAATTCACAACTAAAGGGAGAGAATAGGCCACATCAAAGAAAGTAAGACGTGTGGACACATGGTTAAGGGGAAAACTGGACCACGGCTGCTGTGGAGGGGAGGGAGAAGGATGAGAGAGAGAGGAGCACATGGGGAATTCACAAGAATATTTCCCCAAAGCCACTGATTTGGAAAATGAGAAGGGCTGAATTTTGTTAAATTCTAGCAATCACCCAGGCTTAAAGCCTGGAGATTTAAAGGTCAGTGGGTTTGGCTGGAATAGATCCTCAGAGGGCACTGCATTGTTCCTGGAGAGAAAGCAGGCAAACAATTCTGGGGCATACAGCATAGAAACAGCTACACGAAAAAGGCCTGGGGAACAGAGTGGGGAAATAAGTTGGTCTTCTCAGAGTGTGTCCCTGAGAGCCAACGTTCAGGGAGATACTTCTCCAGGAACAAAAGAGCTGACCGGCACCATCTTCCTCACCTACTCATCAGTATAAACACAGAGCCACCTGTGGGAAGCAATATAGCATCTACACTCACTAGCTGTCTTACTTACACAAAGGCCCACCACCTGTGCTCTTGTGGAACTGGCCTTCTCAGTCATGCTTTCCAAGTCCCAGTGTGGGACTTCCCCCAAGAAGACCAGCACAAGCACCTGCCGACACCATGTCTCCTGACCAGATTGTTTGCAGGGCTTCACTTCCTGTCAAGGTGGTGACAGAACCCATTTCACAAGCACATCAGAGCACACCTACTTAAAACTCACCACATTCAGGCCAGAACCAAACACTGCCCACAGAAAGAAAAAAAAAACTCTACAGACTGGCCTGAAGGGAAGAACAGACAAAGCACAACAACAGATTGCATGCAGCACACACCAGAGACACTCCCTGAAGCATCAGGCCCTGGGCAATACATAACATCTTCATAGAGACATTAATTGCAGAGGCAGGACACATAATAGGCTTTGCCAAAACACAGTAGAAGGCAGACACACTTAGATAAAACATGAAGAAAGAGGAATTTTTCTCAAATGAAAGAAAAAGATAGGCTACAGCCAGAGATCTAAGCAAAACAGATAAAGTAACATACCTGATGAAGAATTTAGAGCAATGGTTCTAAGGGTACTCACTGGGCTTCAGAGGAGAATAGAAGGCATCAGTGAGATCCTTACCACAAAGATGAGTCAAAAAGTCAATCAAAGATGAAGAGTGTAATAAGCAAGATTAGAAACACATTTGGTGTAATGAGCAGCAAGCTAGAAGAAATGGAGGAATGAATTTGTGACCTAGGAGACAATGTAATGGAAAGTAATAAAGCTGAACAAAAGAGAGAAAGAATTATGCAACAGGAGAATAAACTTAGGGAACTCAATGATTCCATCAAGTGTAATAATATTCATATTACAGGAGTCCCACAAGAAGAAGAGAGAAATGGGGGCAACAAATTTATTTGAAGAATAGCTGAAAACTTCCATTATCTGGGGGAAGGAAACAGACATCTAAATCTAGGAGGTACAGAGAATTCCCATCAAAGTCAACTAAAGCAGGACAACACCAAGACATACTGTAATTAAATTGGCAAAATACAATGACAAATAAAAATCTTAAAAGCAGCAATAAAAAGGAAGCCCCTAGCTTAAAAGGAAAACCCACAAGGCAAGCCGGAGATCTTTCAACAGCATCCTGGCAAGCCAGAGGAAGTAGCATGGTATAGTCAAAGTGATGAATGGGGAAAATCTGCAACCAATACTATTTTATCCAGCAAGACTATCATTCAGAATAGAAGGAGACTTGTATGTCTTCCTTGGAGAAATGTCTGTTCATGAAATGCTCAACATCACTCAGCATCAGGGAAATACAAATCAAAACCACAATGAGATGCTACTTCACACCAATCAGAATGTCTAAAATGAACAACTCAGGAAACAACAGATGTTGGCGAGGATGCAGAAAAAGGGGAACCCTCCTACATGTTGGTGGGAATGCAAACTTGTGCAACCATTCCAGCCACTCTGGAAAACAGTATAGACGTTCCTCAAAAAGTTAAAAGTAGAACTACCCTATGATCAAGCAATTGCACTAAGTATTTACCCAAAGGATGCAAAAATAATAATTTGAAAGGAAACATGCACCCCAATGTTTGTAGCAGCATTATCTATAACAGCCAAATTATGGAAGGAGCCCAGATGTCTATTGACAGATGAATGGATAAAGAAGATGTGGTATATGTATGCAATGGAATATTACTTAGCTATCAAAAAGAACAAAATCTTGCCATTTGCAACGATGTGGATGGAACTAGAGGGTATTATGCTAAGTGAAATAAGTCAGTAAGAGAAAGAAAAAGACCATATGATTTCAGTCATATGTGGAATTTAAGAAGAAAAACAGATAAACATAGGGGAAGGGAAGGCAAAATAAAATAGATGAGAACAGAGGGGAAGCAAACCATGAGAGATTCTTAACTATAGGAAACAAACTGAAGGTTGCTGGAGGGGAGGTGGCTGGGGGGATGGGGTAATTGGGTGATGGGTATTAAGGAGGGGACTTGAAATAATGAGCACTGTGTATTTATGCAACTGATAAATCACTAAATTCTGACTCTGAAACCAATAATACAGTATATGTTAATTAAATTAAATTTAAATTAAAATTTGAAGAATAAAATTAAATTAATTTTTAAAAATGAAGGAGAGATAAAGGGTTTCCCAGACAAACAAAAACTAAAGGAGTTCATGACTACTAAAGCACCCCTGCAAAAAATAGTAACAGGATACTTTGAATGCAAAGGAGAAACCAAAAGTGACGGTGTAAAGGCAGGAAACACAAATGGAGTAAAAATGAGTATTTCTGTAAAAAAATCAGTGAAGTAACTGACACACACAAAAAGGGTATGAAATATAATAACATTTACCTGAAATGTATGGAGGAGAGGAGAAAAGAATGGCTTCAAACTTAAATGGCCATCAGCTTAATATAGACTACCATTTCCAGAAGAGGTTATATACAACATAATGGTAGCCATATATAAAAAACCACTAACAAACATGCAAAGAATAAAGAGAAAAAGTACAAAAATATAACTAATAAAAACAACAAAACAGGAAAAAGATAAAGACAAAAAAAGGATCAGAGAACATCTCCAGAAGCAATAAAGAAATTAATAAACTGACAATAAATACATATCTATCAATAATTATTTTGAATGTAAATGCATTAAAGATTCCAATCTAAGCATATAGGGTGTCAGAATGGATAAAAAAAATGAGACCCATCTATATGCTGCCTACAAGAGATTCATTTTAGGGCGCCTGGGTGGCTCAGTGGGTTAAAGCCTCTGCTTTCGGCTCAGGTCATGATCTCAGTGTCCTGGGATCGAGGCCCGCATCGGGCTCTCTGCTAAGCAGGGAGCCTGCTTCCTCCTCTCCCTGCCTCTCTGTCTACTTGTAATCTCTCTCTCTGTGTCAAATAAATAAATAAAATCTTTAAAAAAAAGATTTATTTTAGATATAAAGACATATAGAGATTGAAAGGAAGGAGATGGAGAAATATTTATCATACAAATGAATAGTAAAAGAAACCAAGGCTAGTAATACTTCTATTGGACAAACTAAACTTGAAAACAAAGACTGTAACAATAAATGAAGAAGGGCAGTATATCATAATAAAGGGGAAAATCCAACAAGAATATGGAACAATCATAAATATCTAGGCACTCAACATGTGAGTGTCCAAATGTATAAAACAATAACAAAAATAAAGGAACTAATTGGTAATAATACAGTAATAGCAGGGGATTTTAAGACCCCACTTACACCAATGGGGAGATCATCTAAACAGAAAATCAACAAGGAAACAATGGATCTGAAGGACACTCTGGATCAGATGGAAATAACAGATATACTCAAAACATTCCATCCTAGAACAGCAGAATTAGTTCCTTACACATGGAACATTATCCAGGAAAGATCACATATTAGATCATAAATAATACCTCAACAAATACAAAAAGATTGAAGTCATATCATGCAACTTTTCTGACCATAATCCTATGAAACTAGAAGTCAACCACAAGATAAAATAATTGGGAAAGCCCACAAATACATGGAGGCTAAACAACATGCTGCTAAATAATGAATGGGTAAACCAGGAAATCAAAGAATAAATTAAAAAAAATACATGGTAACAAATGAAAATGAAAACATGACAGTCCAAAAACTTTGGTATGCAGCAGAAGTGGTCCTAAGAGGGACCTAAGAGGTCCTAAGAGTGCCTATAACAACACAGGCCTACCTCAAAAAGCAAGAAAAATCTCAAATAAACAACCTAACTTTGAACCTAAAAGAACAAGAAAAAGAATAGCAAGCAAAGCCTAAAACCAATAGAAAGGAGAATATAATAATGATTAGAGCAGAAATAAATGATATAGAACCTAAAAAAATAAAATAAACATTATAACAGTCAAATGAAACCAAGAGGTGGTTCTTTGGAAAAAAAATTATAAACTCTTATCCAGACTTATCAAAAATTAAAGACAAAAGAACCAAATCACAAAGGAGAGAGAAAAAATAGCAACCAACATCACAGAAATACAAA
This sequence comes from Ailurus styani, assembly GCA_002007465.1. Taxonomy (NCBI): domain Eukaryota; kingdom Metazoa; phylum Chordata; class Mammalia; order Carnivora; family Ailuridae; genus Ailurus; species Ailurus styani. Next base: position 392,702 of record LNAC01001017.1, on the reverse strand, counting down.
TAAATATAGGAAAATATTATAAAAAATTATATACCAACAAATTGGACAACCTGGAAGAATTAGATAAATTCCTAGAAGCATATTAATTACAAACACTGAAACAGGGTGAAACAGAAAACTTGAACAGACTGATAACCAACAATGAAAGTGAATCTGTAGTCAAAAACACCTAACAGGGGCATCCTGGCTGGCTCAGTTGGTAGAACATGCAACTGTTGATCTTAGGGTTATAAGCTGGAGTGCCACATGGAATGCAGAGATTACATAAAAAATAAAATCTTAAGAGAAATAAAAGCTAAAAAAAAAAAAAACGCCCAACAAACAAAAGTCAAGGACCAGATGGCTCCACAGGTGAATTCTATAAAACATGTAAAGCGTTAATACCTATTCTTTTGAAACTATTTCAAAAACTAGGTATGGGAGGAAATTTTCCAAATTCATTCTATGATGCCAGCATTACCTGATACCAAACCAGATAAAGATGCTAGTAAAAAAAAGACCTACACACCAATATCACTGATGAACACAAATGTAAAAATCCTGAATAAAATACTAACAAACCGGGTGCCTGGGTGGCTCAGTAGGTTAAGCCTCTGCCTTCGGCCCAGGTCATGATCTCAGGGTCCTGGGATTGAGCCCCACATCGGGCTCTCTGCTCAGCAGGGAGCCTGCTTCCTCCTCTCTCTCTGCCTGCCTCTCTGCCTACTTGTGATCTCTCTCTCTCTCTCTCTCTCTCTGTCAAAATAAATAAATAAAAATCTTTAAAAACATACTAACAAACCAAATCCAATAATACATTAAAAATGTAATTCAAGACAATCAATCAGAATTCACTCCTGGGTTGCAAGGGTGGTTCAATATTTACAAATCAATCAATGTGATACATCACATTAATAAAAGAAATGATGAGTCATATGATCATTTCATTAAATGAAGAAAAAGCATTTGACAAAGTATAGCATCCATTCACGATAAAGACCCTCAACAAAGTAGGGTTAGAGGGAACATACCTCAACATAATAAGGGCCATATATGAAAAACCCACAGCTATTATCACCCTTATTGTGGAAAAATTGTGAAATTTTCCTCTACAGTAAGGAACAAGACAGGGATATCCACTCTCATCACAGTTATTTAACATAACATTAGAAGTCCTGGCTTCAGCAATCAGACAACCAAGAGTACTAAAAGGTATCCAAATCAGTAATGAAATAAAACTTCCACTGGTTGCAGACTGCATGATAAGTATATATAGAAAACCTGAGACTCCACCAAAAAACGTCTGGAGCTGATAAACAAATTTGGTAAACTCACAGGATTCAAAATCAAGGTACAGAAATCTGTTGCACAATGAAACAGCAGAAAGGGAAATTAAGGAATCAATTTCTTTACAATTGCACCAAAACCCATAAGAAACCTAGGAATAAATTTACCCAAAGGGGTGAAATTCCTTTACTCTTAAAGCTATAGAGCATTGATGAGAGAAATTGAAGATGACACAAAGAAATAGAAAGATATTATATGCTCATATATTGGAAGAATAAGTATTGTTAAAATGTCACTACCCAAAGCAATCTACTCATTTTATGCAATCCCTCTCAAAATATCACCAGCCTATTTTACAGAGCTAGAACAACGAATCCTGAAATTTTTATGGAACCACAACAGACCCCAAATAGGAAAAACAAAAACAAGCCTGGGGGCATCACAATCCCAGAGATCAAGTTACATTACAAAGCTGTAGTAATTCAAACAGTATGTACTCATATAAAATTAGACATATTGTTCAATAGAATGAACTAGAAAATCCAAAAATGAACGCATAACAATGTGAGCAATTAATCTTTGACAAAGTAAGAAAGAATATACAATGGCATAAAGAATGTCTCTTCCACAAATGGTGTTGGAAAAACTGGACAGTAACATAAAAGGATGAAACTGTATTCTTACAGCATACACAAAAATAAGTTCAAAATGGATTAAAGGTCTTAATCTGAGAGCTAAAAGCATAAAAAAATCCTAGAATAGAACAGAGCAAGTAACTTCTTCAACAGTGGCTGTAGCAACTTCTTTCCAAATATATCTCTTCAGACAAGGAAAGCAAAAGGAAAAATAAACTATTAGGACATCATCAGAATAAAAAGCTTCTGTATAACAAAGAAAATAATCAAAAAAACTAAAAGGAAACTTACTGAATGGGAGAAGACATTTGCAAATAACAACTGAAAAAGGGCTAGTTTCCAAATTATATAGAGAACTCAACACCCAAAAAACAAATAATCCCAATAAAAATGTGCAGAAGACATGAAGAGGCATTTTTCCAAAGAAGATAGCCAGATGGCCAACAGACACATGAAGGGATCCTCATTATCACTTATCAAGGAAGTACAAATCAAGACTAAAATGAGATATCACTTCACACCAGCCAGAATGGCTAACTTCAACAACCCAAGAAACAACAGATGTTGGCAAGGATGTGAAGAATGAGGAATCCTCTTACACTGTTTGTGGGAACACAAACTGATGCAGCCAGTCTGTAAAACAGTATGGAGGTTCCTCAAAAAGTTAGAAATAGAGGGTACCTGAGTGACATGGTTAAGCATCTGACTCTTGATTTTGACTCTGTTCATGATCTCAGGGATGTAAGATCAAGCCTCATGTTGGGCTCTGCATTGGGCTTGGAGCCTGCTTAAGATTCCCTCTCTCTCTCTTTCTGTCCCTCCCTCCCTCTCAAAACTATTTTTTAGGTTAAAAATTGAACTACCCTACAATCCTGCAATTGCACTACCCAAAGAATACAAAACACTGATTCAAAGGGATACATGCACTCTGATGTTTATAGCAGTATTATCTACAATAGCCAGATTAAGGAAATAGCCCAAATGTTTATCACCTGATGAATGGAAAAAGATGTGCATGTGTGCATACACACACACACACACACACACACACACACACACACACACACACGTAAACTAGAATATTACTCAGCCATAAAAAGGAGTGAAATCTTGTCATTCCCAAAGTTGTGAATGGAGCTAGAGAGCATTATGGTACATGAAATAGGACACCCAGAGGAAGACAAATTCCATATGGTTTGATTCATGTGGAATTTAAGAAACAAATGAGCAATGGGACAAAAAGAGAGAGAGACAAATCATCAAACAAACTCTTAAATATGGATAACAAATGGATGGCTGCCAGAGGAGGGATGTGTGGGGGGATGGGTTAAAAAGGTGATGGAGTTTATGAGTGCACTTTTCATGATGAACACAGGGTGATGTATGAAAGTGTTGAATCACTGTAATGTACACCTAAAACTAATATTACACTGTGTCTTAACTAACTGGACTTTATTTTTTAAGATTTTATTTATTTGTCAGAGAGATAGAACACAAGCAGAGGAGCAGCAGGCAGAGGGAGAAGCAGACACCCCACTGAACAGAGAGTCTGATGTGGTGCTTGATCCCAGAACCATGGTATCTTGACCTGAGCAAAGGCAGATGCTTAACTGACTGAGCCATCCAGGCATCCTGGATTTACTTTTTTAAAGTTTTTATTAAATTCCAGTTAGTTGGGACGCCTGGGTGACTCAGTAGGTTAAGTGGCTGCCTTTGGCTCAGGTCATTATCCCAGAGTCCTGGGATTGAGTCCTGCATTGGGCTCCTTGCTCAGCAGGGAACCTGCTTCTCCCTCTGCCTGCTCTGCCTGCTGTTCCCCTGCTTGTGCTCTTTGTCAAATAGTGTCTCTTCCCAATTGCAAGGCCATACTCAAATTTAGTGTAACCTCATATTTTTATGAGGTTTATCTAATTCTATGAGGTTTATCAAATTTCCACCTGGATTCCTTACAGATACCTCACATTCAAGATGTTAAAAAATAAACTTATTATCTTCCCCCACTAAACAAATAAACAACACACCCCTTGTTTTCTGTATTTACTTCCTTTGTGCATAGTACCACTATCCAGGTACTTAATCCCAGAATCTGCTTATTAACATTAACCCAACCAACTCCCTCATCCCCTTGACTATCAATCGCCATATCTTACTGATTCTTCCTAATGATTCACAAACCCAACTAATTCTATCAATCATCATTTTCTACCACCTTTGTTTAAGTCATTATCATCACTTGTATGGATTATTACAACAATTTCTAACTGGCTTTCCTACTTCCAATGCATCCTTACTTTTAGTCATTTATTGACGTTATTATTGTTGAATCTTCCTTTTCACCCCAATCTCCACCATTATTCTGAATGGCTTCAAAGTCTATCTGGATGACTCATCCAACACTCTAGTTTATCAGTTCCTTGATATCCTCAATTCCAGTGTGTTTCATTTCCATTTTCTTTTATTCCTTAGCCAAACTCCAAACCTTTTCATCATCTGAAATTGTTCTACCTGTCAAAATTAAACCACACTCACTGTTTCCACTTCCACATCTTCCAATTACATTTCAGTCCATTCTAACCTGGCTTCTTTTCCACCAATTTATTAAAACCACCAACCTCTCCCCTATTGCTACATCCAATGGAAAATTTTTCATCTCATTTGGCCTCTCTGCAGCAGCTGAAACTGTTGGTCCTTAAAATGATCTTCTTAACACCTTTGATACCATCTCCTCCTGGTTTTCCTTCTAAAATCTTGCTCACTTTTTCTCAGGCTTATTTTTCATTCACTACCTCCTTTAAAAATTGATCTTCCTTGGGGTCTTATCCTAGGATTCTTATGATTTCATTTAATGTACTCTTCTGTCACAACTGTGTTCCTTACTTTGACTTAAATTACTACTTAAATATTGATCCCTTTCAAATCTATGCTATGAGATCATACCTTTTCCTGAGCTTCAGACCTCTATGTCTATTAGATGCCTCTATTTGGTTGTCTTATAGACATTTCAAATCCAACAGTCAAAAGTGAACAATACATCATTATTCATTCTCTCCCATCCCAAGTCAGATTCTTCCCACGTTCCCTATCTTGCTTAATGATATCACTATTTGAACTTTAAGCCCCAAATCTGGGGACCATTCCAGAATTTTCCTCCAAAAACATGGGTGTCTTTAAAGAATCCTTTCTTTCTCACTTTCAATATCCAATTAGTTACTGAATCATGTTGATTTTACTTCATCAATTTTTTATAGCCTATCTATCCCCTTTCCTCTACTCCAACTTTCATCACTCTTACTATTAGGTCTTTACACATTGAATTCCCTAAAACTGAAATTTTTCCTGCTTTTCTTCCAAACTATCCCTTTACTTGTGTGCTTTTGTCCTTATCATTTAGATCAGTGGTTCTCACAGTACATTGAGATTTCCTGATCCAGCAACACAAGGATTACCTGGGAATTTGTTTGAAATTATAAATTCTTCAACCCTATCCCAGACCTACAGAATCAAAGATTCTAAGGATTGATCCCAGCAATTTATGCTTTAACAAACCTTTTAGGTGATTCTGATGCTTGCTACGTTTTGAAAACTACTGATTTAAATCTCATTTGAGATACTACTTACTCTAGAAAACTACCCTTGACCATCCAAACATTAAATTAGGGACCTTTTTCTTTTTTTCATGTTTTTTTCTTTCTAATTTATTATTTAAATCCCAGTTAGTTGACATACAGCGTACTATTAGTTTCAGGTCCAGTGACTCATCACTTACGTACAACATCCAATGGTCATCACAAGTGCCCCCTTAATACACATCACCTATTTAACCTATCTTTCTGTTCACCTCCCCTCTGGTAACCCTCAGTTTGTTATCTATAACTGAGAGCCTGATTCTTGGTTTGCTTCTCTTTTTTTCATTTGTTTTGTTTTTTCAATTTCACACGTGAGTGAAATCATATGGTATTTGTCTTTCTCTGACTGACCTACTTTGCTTAACATAACACCCCCTACCTCCATCCATATCATTGTAAATGACAAGACACAATATTTTTGTGGGTGAGTAATATTCATTGTATATATACCACATCTTCTTCATCCACTAATCAGCTGATGGACATTTGGGCTCTTTCCATAATTTTGTTATTATTGATAATACTACTATAAACATCTGGGTACATATAGCCTTTTGAATTAATACTTTTGTAACCACTAGGTAAATAGCTAGTAGTGCAATTGCTGGATTATAGGGTAGCTCCATTTTTCACTTTTTGAGGAACCACCATCCTGTTTTCCAGAATAGCTGCATCACTTTGCATTTCCACCAACAGCACTAAGAGTGCTCCCCTTTCTCTGCATCCTTGCCAACACCTGTTGTTTCTTCTGCTGTTAACATTAGCCATTCTAACTGGTGTGAGGTGATATCTCAATAGAGTTGTGTTTTACATTTCCCTGATGATGAGAGATGTAGATCATCTTTCCATGCATGTTAGCCATCCATATTCCTTCTTTGGAAAAGTATCTATTCATACCTTTTGCCCATTTATTAACTGGGTTGTTTTAGGGTGTTGAGATCGATAAGTTCTTTATATATTTTGCACACAAACCATTTATACAAATATGTCATTTGTAAATATCTTCTCCCATTCTGTAGGTTGAATTTTAGTTTGTGGATTGTTTCCTTCACTGTGCAGAAGCTTTTTATCTTGATGAAGTCCCAATATTTATTTTTGCTTTTGTTTCCTTTGTCTCAGGAGACATAGCTAGTAAGAAGTTGCTAAGGAAGGGAGATATTAAAGTTTTGAATGTTGCTGTCAAGTTTTCCCAACACCATTTCTGGAAAAGACTGTCTTTTTTCCATTGGATATTCTTTCCTGCCTTGTCAAAGATTAATTAACCATATAGTTAGGGATGCATTTCTGGGTTTTCTATTCTGTTCCAATGTTCTATGTGTCTGTTTTGTGCCAGTACCATAGCAACTTGATCACTATGTTTTTCCAATCCATGAGCATGGAATGTCTTTCCATTTCTTTGTGTCATCTTCAATTTATTTCATCAGTGTTTTCTGGTTTTCAGAGTATGGATCTTTTGTTTCTTTCATTAGCTCTATTCCTATGTATCTTAATGTTTTTAGTGCAAAAATAAATGGGATTGATGCCTTGATTTTTCTCTCTACTGCTTCATTATTGGTGTATAGAAATGAAACTGATTTCTGTCCACTGATCTTGTTTTAATTTTTAATTTTTTTAAGATTTTATTTATTTATTTGACAGAGAGAGATACAGTGAGAGAGGGAACACCAGCAGCGGGAGTGGGAGAGGGAGAAGCAGGCTTTCCCATAGAGTAGGAAGCCCGATGTGGGGCTCGATCTCAGGACCCTGGGATCATGACCTGAGCTGAAGGCAGATGCTTAAAGACAGCCACCCAGGCACCCCTGATCTTGTTTTCTGTGACTTTACTGAATTTGTGTATCAGTTCCAGCAAATTTTTGGTAGAGTCTTCTGGATTTTTTATAGAGTATAATGTCATCTGCAAATAGTGAAAGTTTGGCTTCTTCCTTGCTGACCTGGATGCCTTTTATTTCTTTTTGTTTTTGATTACTAGGGGTAAGACTTCCAGTACTATGTTAAATAACAGTTATGAGAATGGACATTACTGTCTTGTTCCTGACCATAGAGGAAAAGTTCTAAGTTTTTCACCATTGAGCATATTAGCTGTGGGTTTTTTTGGTACATGTCCTTTATTATGTTGAGGTATGTTCCCTGTAAACCTACTTTGTTGAGGGTTTTTATCATGAATGGATGTTTTACTTTGTCAAATGCATTTTCTGTATCTATTGAGAGAATCACTTGTATCTTATCCTTTCTTTTATTAATGCAGTGTATCGTGTTAATTGATTTGCAAATATTGAATCATACTTGCAGCCCAGGAATAAATCCCACTTGATTATGGTAAGTGATTTATTTAATATATTGTTGGATTTATTCTGCTAGTATTTTATTGAGGATTTTTGCCTTTCTGTTCATCAGGGGTATTGGCCTATACTTTACTTTTTTATGGATTCTTTTTCTAGTTTTGGTATAAGGATAATGCTGGCCTCATAGAAAGAATTTGGGAGTTTTCCCTCCATTTCTAATTTTGAAATAGTTTGAGAAGAATAAGTATTAACTTTTCTTTAAATGTTTGGTAGAATTCACCTGTGAAGTCATACAGCCCTAGACTTTTGTTTGTTGGGAGATTTAAAAAAAGAATTTATTTATTCATTTGAAAGAGAGAGAGAGCATGTGAGCAGGGAGGGACAGATGGGGGAGAGGGAGAAAGAATTTGAAGCAGAATTCTCAGTGAGTGTGGAACCTCACATGGGGCTCAATCTGATGGCTGAGAAATCATGACCTGAGCTGAAGCCAAGAGTCAAATGTTGAACCAACTGTGCCACCCAGGAGCTATTTCATGGTAGATTTTTGATTACTGATTCAATTTCTTTCCTGGTTATTATATTGCTTGAATTTTCTATTTCTTCCTGTTTCTGTTTTAGTAGTTTTTAGGTTCCTAGGAATTTATGTTTCGTCCAGGTTGTTCAATTTGTTCACATAAAGTTTTTTTTATCATATTCTTTTATAATTATTTGTATTTCTGTGGTGTTGGTTGTTATTTCTCCTCTATTGTGATTTTAATTATTTGGCTCATTTCTTTTTTCTTTTTGATAAGTTTGGATAGAATTTTATCAACTCTAGTAATTTTTTTTTTCAAAGAACCAGTTCCTGGTTTCATTGATCCGTCTTATTGTTTTTGTTGGTGGTGGTGGTAATGGTGGTGGGTGGTGGGTTTGTTTGTTTATTTGTTTGTTTCTATATCATTTATTTCATTTATTTCGGTTCTCATATTTATTATTTCCATTCTTCTGATGTCTTTAGTTTTCATTTCTTATTCTTTCTGTAGCTCCCTTAGATGTAATGTTAGGTTGTTTGAGATTTTTCTTGCTTTTTGAGACAGGCCTCTACTGCTATATACTTCCCCTTTAGGACCACTTTTGCTGCATCACAAAGTTTTTGGAGCATTGTGGTTTCATTTCCATTTGTTTCCATGTATTTTTTTAAACAAATTTCTTCTTTCATATCCTGGTGGCCCTTTCATACTTTTTTTTAACATCTCAATTTTATTATATTTTTTCAGTGTTCCAAGATTCATTGTTTATGCACCACACCCAGTGCTCCATGCAATACATGCCCTCCTTAATACCCACCTCCAGGCTCACCCATCCACACACTCCCATCCCCTCCATAACCTTCCGTTTGTTTCTGAGAGTCCACAGTCTCTCATGGTCATCTCCCCCTCCAATTAACCCCAATTCACTTTTCTTTTCCTTCACCTAATGTCCTCCAAGTTATTCCTTATGCTCCACAAGTAAATGAAACTACATTATAATTGACTTTCTCTGCTTGACTTATTTCACTCAGCATAATCTCCTCCAGTCCCATCCATGTTGATAGAAAAGTTGGGTATCCATCCTTTCTGATGGCTGTGTAGTATTTCATTCTTTAGTAGCATGTTGTTTAACCTCCACGTATTTGTGACCTTTCCAAATTTTTTTCTTGTGGCTGACTTCAAGTATCATAGAACTGTGATAAAAAATATGTATTATATCATCTCAATCTTTTTCTAAAGTTTGAGGCCTGATTTGTGATCTAGTATGTGGTCTATTCTGGAGAATGTCCTGTGTGAACTTGAGAAGAATGTGTACTCTGCTGTTTTAGGATGAAATGTTCTCAATATATCTGTTAAGTCCATCTGGTCCAGTGTACCATTCAAGGTCATTGTTTCCCTGTTGATTTTCTGCTTAGATGATCTTTCCATTGTTGTGAGTGGGGTGTTAAAATCCCCTACTATTATTGTATTATTATCAATGAGTTCCTTCATGTTTGTTATTGTTTAATATATTTGGGTGCACCCAAGTTGGAGGCATAAATATTTCCAACTGTTAGATCTTCTAGTTGGATAGTCCCCTTCTTCATCTCTTATTACAGTCTTTTTTTTTTTAAAGATTTTATTTATTTATTTCACAGAGGGAGAGAGATCACAAGGAGGCAGAGAGGCAAGCAGAGAGAGAGAGGGGGAAGCAGGCTCCCCGCTGAGCAGGGAGCCCGATGCGGGCCTTGATCCCAGGACCCTGAGATCATGACCTGAGCCGAAAGCAGAGGCATTAACCCACTGAGCCACCCAGGCGCCCTCTTATTACAGTCTTTGTTTTAAAGTCTAGTTGTCTAAATATCACTCTTCCAGCTTTCTTTTGATGTCCATTTGCATGGTAAATATTTCTCCATTCCCTCCTTTTCAATTTACAGGTGTTTTTAAGCCTAAAATTAGTGTAGGCAGCAAATATGTGGGTCTTGTTTTTTTATCCATTCTGACACCCTATTTCTTTTGATTGGAGTGTTCAGTGCATTCACATTGAGTTATTATTGATAGATGTGTTTTTATTGCCATTTTATTACTTCTTTTGTCATTTTTTTCTGGATATTTTCTGTGATCATTTATTTTCTTGTCACTTTTGGTCTTTTCTCCCCCCCCCCCCAAATGGTCCCCTTAAATATTTCTTGCAGGGCTGGTTTAGTGGTCACAGTCTCCTTTAGTTTTTATTTGTCTGGAAAACTTTTTATCTCTCCTTCTATTCTGAATGATAATGTTGCTATATAGAGTATTCTTGTCTGCAGATTTTTTCCCCATTCATCACTTAGAATATATCACGCCCTTCTGGCTTTCCAAGTTTCTGTGGAGAGATCTGTAGCTTAGATGGGTCTTCCCTTTTAAGTTAGGGACTTCCTTTGTCTTTCTGCTGTTAGGACTTTTTTCTGTATCACTATATTTTTCAAATTTAATTACAATGTGTTTTGGTATTGGCCTACTTTTGTTGATTTTACTGGGATTTCTCTGTGCTTCTTGGATTTGGATGTCTGTTTCCTTCCCCAGATTAGGGAAGTTTTCAGCTATAATTTCCTCAAATAAATTTTCTGCCCTCTTTCCTCTCTTCTTCTTCTTGGGCTCCTATGTTATAAATGCTATATTTGATGGTGTCACTGATTGTAAGTCTAATCTCATGTTCCGTAATTCTTCTTTCTCTCTTTTTTTAGCTCCATTTTTTTCCATTGTTTTTTTCTTCAATATCACTTATTTGTTCCTCTGATTCTTCTATCCTTGTGTTCATTACAACAGACAACCAGTCTGTTTCAAATATCAGTAATCATGTTTTCTTTTATTTCTGACTGATACTTTTTAAACTATTTTGTCTCTGCATCAAGGACCTCCCTTAAATATTCTATTCTTTTCTTAAATCCTTTGAGTATCCTTGTGATTGTTGCTCTAAATTCTCCATCAGGCATGTCACTTATATCCGTTTTTATTAGATCTCTGGCCATGACACTATCTTCTTTCATTTGGGATGAATTCCCACTTCTTGGCATTTTGTCTAAGTCACTATCTTCTTCTCTGTGTTAGAAAATCCTGTTGTGTTCCCTATTCCTGAGACTAATCACTTTATAAAGAAGAGATAATATAGTGTCCAGGACTTGACACTTCAGGGACTGTTTCTGGTATGTGTTACATGCATTCTGTTTTGGCTGCTCTATTCTTCAGACCAGTCCTCTCCAGAGGTTTTTCTTGCCTGTATATAGAAGCATTTGGATCTTGGCCAGAATGTGGTGAGTTTTATCTAGGTGTGCACTGGTCTACTTGATAAATGAGACCCAATGTTTCTTCCACTAGACCTGAAGCTTTACAAAAATATCTGTTTGGGAGACTTGGTGTGGGTGGGGTTTCTGTTGGTCTGGGGAAAGGGCCCACTCCAGTGAGAGTTAGTCAGGTTTGACCAAGAAAGGCAGTATTGGTAGAGTGCATATTTGTGGGACTTGGTATAAGCAGGTTAGGCAGCCAATGTCAGTGTTTATGCATTGTGCAGACACTAGTGCAGGTGGTTCTGTGTTTATGTTGAGGGATGGGGTGGGACAATGGGACAAAGTCAGTTCCTTTGTCCCAGCAGGGGGAGCTTCCTTGCTTGCTGCTTTCAGGAAATCACTTCCAGAAAAGCAAATAATCTCCTCTGTCCATTCCAGGTGTTTTTCACGCTGTCTCTCTCAGGGTTGTTTTCCTGCCTTCTCTCTGGGAATATCTCAGTGCTTTCCAGGCTCTATTCCTGCCAAGCCGGCTGATTTTTAAAACTCCAAACTTTAGGAACATATTGTGTGTGTGGGAGCCTGCACTGGTCTTCTTGAGAGTGTCTTGATGCACTAGGACTGATGCAGTTTTATCCAAGACAGATAGTTGCACCAGAGCACGGGGGCCGGGACTTGGAGCAAGCAGGCTAGGCAGTGTGTTGGACCAAGATACCCTTGGCAGGTGGCTCCATGCCTATATGAAGGATCAAGGGAGGGATATGGCATCTACTGGCTCTTTTGTTCCCAAAGAGGCAACTTTGTGAATACCACCTCTCACAGACATGCTCCAAGAAGAGCAAACAATCTCCCCCATGCATCCCTTAGGTACCTGCTGACATTTTAATACTCCAGTCTCCAAGCCCTGCTTGTTGAAAAAGCTCATGAAAATCAGCCACTCTCATTTTTCCAGCCAATGGCCTTGGGGATGAATTCTCCTTTTGCATTACCCTGTGTGCTCCCTCTCATGTGCCTGTCTCTGTGACCAGGGTTCCCACACCTCTGCAGAATGCATGATACATATCTGTCCAAAACTGTATCTCTCTACTTACTGCTTTCTTTAGCGTAGCCTCTTCTCTCCCTCTATTTGTGGATTTTGCTTTGTCTATCTTAAGGCTGATCTCTTAGGTATTCAGAATGATCTCATAATTACCTAGTTTTGTTCAAGAGACAAGAGGGGCCTCCTACTAGGCTACCATCTTAACTGTCCTCCTAAGTACCCTTTGTTATACTTTTCCAGCACAATTTAAGAACTCCTATTAACACACAAGATACTGCATTTTAATTACGAGTTTACTTGTCTCTCTATCATAATAGCTTTTTTTAAAAAAGTAGGAATATGTATTATTTCCCACAACTTTTATAACTTCTAAAATTGTCTCTTTACCAACCAGGTTGCCAGTAAACATTTATTCAAAGAATAAATGGATGGAAGACAATGTGGTCAAGAACATGTCCACCCTGGGCGCCTGGGTGGCTCAGTGGGTTAAAGCCTCTGCTTTCGGCTCAGGTCATGATCTCAGCGTCCTGGGATCGAGGCCCACATTGGGCTCTCTGCTCAGCAGGGAGCCTGCTTCCTCCTCTCCCTGTCTCTCTGCCTGCCTCTCTGCCTACTTGTAATCTCTCTCTGTGTGTCAAATAAATAAATAAAATCTTTAAAAAAAAAAGAACATGTCCACCCTACATTTTAGTACTAAGGAATTTGCATACGACCAGGGTTAAAATTCAGTCTATAATAAGAATACTTATTACCTTATCAACAACTGAGGTTAAGGATCAGTTTGTGGTATGGGATAGATGACTCTCTACCCATGATTAGAAATTCAGACTATAGCCAAGGTTAACTTCAGATTTAGAGAAGGTTAGCAGCTCAATCTGTATCCAGGGTTAAATCCAGTGCAAGGCTCCATGTGTGACTAGTATTAAGGATGTCTGATCAAACTAAAGACCGAAGATATATACCCTGTTCTGAGATCGAAAATGAGTATCTTATAGAGACAAATTCAGGCTGTGTGTCCTGGTTAATATTCTTATTTAAGTTCTCAAAGAACAATTTAAAAAAAAGAAGCAAGCCAGGGGGCTGAGGCAGAGGTGCTACACAACCTTTGTCCCTTCAACTATGTGTTCCCACTCACCAGGTGCAGCAGCCGGTGGCCAACCAGTGCTAGATTCTAGCACTCCATGGGCATGCACAGAGTAGGGGCGGGTGGCATTATTCTTGAACACCACAGTTAGGATATCACCAACCTCTCCTTTGAGAAGTGGACCTAATACATGCAAAAGAGAAAGTTGCCTTAGTGGAGTAGTAGAACAAGGATACTAAAGGCATTGAAGAAAAGGACATACATAGGATCTCCCTAGAATTAAGGGTTTCAGTCATTAGAATTAAAATCATGACTGGTTCCATTTTTTTTTAATTCAGAAGCCCTTAAACTGACACTGACACTTACAGGATGAGGGTAATTCAACAAGACTGTGCCTCCATTTATCCCTATTTTCCCTGGCCAAATTTCTGTTATCTGTCTATGTATCTATCTGTGTATCTATCTATGTATCTATGTATCTATGTATCTATCTATCATCTATCTATCTATCTATCTATCTATCTACCTACCTATCATCTATATATCATCTATCTAATATTATAAAGATCTAGATAATTAGAACTCTGTGGAATCACTGTCAGGAAGGACTAAGAGTTTGGTACAGAGTAAAACAACAACAACAGCAACAACAACAACAACAACAACAACAACAACAAACAACAAAGAAACAAAACACTGATGGGCCCCCTGCAAGGGCCAATAGCTTTCTTCTGTGTGAGGACAAGAATGAGGAAACTTACTGGCCCTTACAAAGTGAAGAAACTGCAATAATAATTAAACTGGGGTGCAATGGTAATACTGATTCCCTGTACAGTGTTTTTCTTACTCTTTGATGTTCTTAACTTCCCCTGCCTTTAGTATTTTTTTAAAAAATCTATCACTCTCAGAGATCCCTAGGGAGATTCCTGGAAAAATTCGGCTCATGTTGCAGCAGAAATCATAAATCTCCCCACTTTGATTGCTTATTTTTATGGCTGATTTTTAAATTATGACTATTGCTCCATTATATCATAAGGAAAAACTAACAGAAAGAAATAAAGAGGCCTTCCTGATATGACATAGCCTTCCTAGGAGCAGCATAGACCTCTAGATCCTAGGAGAAACTCACTTACCTAATATTCCCAAGTGTTCCTCTGGTCCAGTCCGTGGCCGAGGGATCTTGAATGTACCATCAGTGTACTCTCTGAATACAGCTTTCTTGTATCTGGAACCCAGGAGCCCATTCTGGTTGCTCAGGAAGATGTGACCATAACTAGAGGAATCCAAAGAAAGGTATCAGGACCTGGCTTTGACTGCTCATTTTCAGGTATGAGAAAGCTAAGTCAGACCCAACATCATATCACAGACAGAAGGAAGAGAAGACATATTTTTTTCTAACGTCAGATTTTCCACATTGGAATTATAACTGCAATAAATATGCCAGAGTTAAATATCTGTTATATCTTTCCTTGTTTTCATAATCTAGATTATAATTTATAATATAATTACTATGACAAGAACACTGGAAAAAGTATCAGAAGCTCTGGGCTTTAGCTCTAGTCTTAGTGATGTCTCAGATGGAATTATTTTGACAAAAGGACAAGGTACAGGGTGGAAGGAGAGCACTAACCACTGCTGCTGATTGAGAGAAACGAATAGGAAGAGTTAAGGAGGAAATGGAATTTTACAGACTCTCCCTTATAGGATGCTTTCCTCTTTACAAAGAACTGTATTATTTTTTTATCATTTGACATTTACAATAGGATAATGAAGTAGGTAGAAGTAGAATCAGTAGTCCAGAAGTGAAAGAACTTATTTTCATTGATAAAGTCAGCCAGAAAAGGAGCTAACAGGTGGATAAAACTTTGCTTCTTCTTCCTTATTTCCTTCTAGTCAAGTTCTTTCAACTATACCACATCACTTTATTTATCTTTTTATTTGTTTATTTATTTATTTAAATTAAATTAGCCAACATACAATACATCCTTAGTTTCAGATGTAGAGTTCAATAATTAATCATATACCACATCACTGTAAAGATGAGCAACCTAGGGATGCCTGGGTGGCTCAGTCAATAAGTGTCTGCCTTTGGCTGGGGTCATGATCTCAGGTCCTGGGATCAAGCCCTTTATTAGGCTCCCTGCTCAGTGGGGAGTCTGTTTCTCCCTTTCCCCCCTCCCCCTGGTTGTGTTCCCTCTCTCAGTGTGTCTCTCTCTGTCAAATAAATAAATAAAATCTTTAAAAAAAATAAGCAAACTAAGTCCCAGGGAAGGAAATTCACTTTCTCTAGGTTTCAGAAAAAGTTAGCAAAAAGACTTTATTTTTTTATTTTATCTATTTTATTAACATATAATGTATTATTAGCTTCAGGGGTAAAGGTCTGTGAATCCTCAGTCATACACAATTCACAGCACTCACCATAACATATACCCTCCCCAATGTCCATAACCCAGCCACCCTATCCCTCCCCTGCCACCATCCAGCAACCCTTTGTTTCCTGAGATTAAGAGTCTCTTATGGTTTCTACCCCCCCAGTCCCATCTTGTTTCATTTATTCCCCTCCCTTCCTCTCTTGATCCCCAAGACTTTAACATTCACCAACCAACAAAGACAGGAATTGCTAAAGAGTTGTGAGAGCACCAAAAATAAATTATAGTGGAAATTGCTAAACTGTACTTCAGTTTCTGTTCTCCTCCTTTTCCTCTGTAGTAATATAATCACCTAGATATTAGCAGAATACATGACCACATAACCGTGAATTATAGATTATATTTTCCAGGCTTCATTTTTTAGTATACTTGACATACAGTGTCACATTAGCTTCAAGTGCACAACACAATGATTTGATAAATGTATACATTCATGCTATATTCACCACAGTGTAGCTACCATCTTCCCCATTACATCTCTATTACAAAATCATTGACTACATTCCTTATGTTGTGCCTTTGTTCCATGACTTACTTATTGCATAACTGGAAGCTTGTATATCCTACTCCACTTCATTCATTTTTCCCAATCCTCCAACCTCTCTAAGTCCCAGACTTTCTTGCAGCTAGGTACGGCCACATTAATAAGTTCAGGGTAATGGGTTTTGAAAGAAAGTGATGTATACAACTTTTAGGTCATTACTTTACAGATACTGCTGCTTGCCCTCTACTGTTTTCCCCCTTTTGTGATTGCTGGGAATGACTACAAGTAGCACAAGATTCCTACAAGTAGGAATCTTAGCTTCAGAGATGAAAGAAAGTATTATGGGTGATTAGTTTACCGACTGACCCTGGGCTGCTCTTATTTATATTATTAAGAAATAAAATTCTACTCAAACTACTCTATGTTGGATTTTTTCTGCTCTACAACTTAGCTGCAACTTAGTGACATTTTGTCAAGTGACAGGTAAGCTTAGGGTGTTCAGTCCTTTGAGTAAGACCTCTATAAAATTTAAATTCTGTTGTAGGTGCTGCAAGCAACCAGAGAAAAAGAGGAAAAAATTAAGAGCATGAAGGTGTGGGTAAAGTCCTTTACTTCAGAGCCCCCAGTATAGTAATATAGAAGAAGCACTGAGTTTCAGCTTATCTACACCCTCGTACCTGTTCAAGATTTGCTGTTGCCTTATTAGGTTACTTTAGATAAGTGTCTCCTTTTCTCAGTACTCCAGTATCTTCCTTATCTGTAAAACGGTCCAGAGTCTCTGAAAGTGTGATCTCTTATTTTCTAAAACTTTACCTGTCCTTCTCAGACTGGTTGTGCCATTCCAGTTCCCAGCTCCTGTCAGGGCAATAGTCCCACTCCACTTCTTCTGCCATGATGTAGTAAATTCTTGCAGCCTGGTATCGTTGGTGATAATTGGCTTGACGGCCAGGACACTGGGAGACATTATAGACTGCTTTCATCCCTGATTCTCTATGACTGCCTGCCTGGCAGTAAATTTCATACATCCCTAAAGAAGGAACAGAGAACAAAACCTGAATCTGAATATCCCTCTGTAGTCCCTTGGGGGATTTCCTGCCTCTTTCTAGGCATACCGTAGAGAATGGGTAGTTTCAGATAAGGTTCTTCTATGCATTGGATAAAAGATTATTACAACTTTATTGAGAGCAGTGAGCACAGAGCTTAACACCTCTGGCTCTAAAGATACATTGTTTAGGTTTAAAACTAAACTCTGCCACAAAGATGGCCAGCTCTCCCTGTTAATCCAGGGCTTTCCCAGTTTTATCACTGGAAGTCCTATATCCTTGTGGAAATTGCTCAGTTCTGAACAAATTGGAATAGTTGGGCACACTTCCTGACACTTGTTAGCTATATGACCTTGAAGTAATTTTTAAGCCTCTGTATGTTTTAGTTCCCTCATGGCTTAATGGGGATCATTTTACTTATTTCACTGGGTTGTTTTAGAATTAAGTACAATAATATGTACACATTGCTTAACATATTGCATAATAAATTTTAATAAATGAAGCTATAAATAAGTAAATAAAACTATAATAATTATTATTCCAAAAAATTCATTGATCAGTTGCCTCTTTTTTACCAAGTATCAAAGAAATAAAGATGTGGTTAAATAGATTTTAAAAATACCTTCTTAACCACTGGAATGCTTATATCAGAGGGCTTCACAATGACATTCCATCAGTTTTTACAATAAAATATTTGGATATCGGTTTTAAATATCAAGATTGTGGAGTTGTTTAGTACTGATATCAAGTTCCAGGTTTCTGTATCAAGGACATTAAGGTTCACAGAATGTTGACCAGGAGAAGTTGACTTTATTAGAATATTTATTTTCATCACCCCTTCACTTGCTGCCCACTGCCTATCCTATCACTACAAACATTTTCCCTCTGGCTTTTAAAGGTCTCTATGAGCTATTTCCAAACTGAATCAGTCCCAAATTCAACCAGTGATCCAACTAAATTTTTCCCTGACTTCCTTTATTACATATCTCATTTCTATCTTGGAATTTTCACTCATGTTGCTTCCTTCTTGAAATGTGCCTGCCTACCCCTCCCACAAATATATACAAGAGCTCATTTATTCTCCAAGATCAAATTCATGTTTACTTTCTTCCAGAAACCTCTCCATGTACTGACCTCTACATTCTTGGCCTTTCTACTCTTGACACACTTTACATCTAAACCACATGATTAAAGACTAAGTGTTCCTTTCTTCACAAAACAGTCATTTCCACTAGTTTATAGACTTCTTGAATGAATCTACTCTTTTCTTTCCACAACTATTTCCCAACTCTTCTATTTCTCCTACCCTTCTACATCTATTCCATCAGTAAATACTCTTGGCTTTTACTTCCAAATTATCCTTCCATTTTTACTCTCCCTCCCCTAATCAAAACCACCATTGTCTCTCACAAGGAAAACTTCAACAGTCTCCCAACTTTCTTCTCTACTTCTTCCCCTTCCCTCTTCAACCATTCCTCACACAGGATTCAAGGCACTCTTTAACAAATATGATCCAGAGCACATTGCTCCCTTGCTTCAAATACTTCATTTATACTCAGAATGCAAACCAAGCACCTGACTATTGTCTATAAGACCCACATAATATTAATCTCTCCAATCTTATTTCATGTTGATCTTTTTCTTAGCTTACTACAATCCAACCCTACTGATCTTTTACTCTGACCCTTGAAAAGCCACGCTTGTTTCCACCTTTGGACATTTGCACTTACTGGTCCCTCTGTTTGACATGTTCTCCTTAGAAACCTTTATATCACTCCTTTCTCTTCATTATTTAGGTCTCAATGTAAATATCACATTTTTGCAGAGGCCTTCCCTGAACATCCTCTCTAAAATAATGCCCCTATCATTTTATCACAATACTATATTTTATTTCCTTAATGATATATATCACAATATAAAATTATCTTATTGTTTTATGTATGTATTTTGATGTGCTTATTGTGGATCTTCCCAGAGAGTAAGAATCATTCTATTTTTTCACCTTTCTTCCCCAGTCTTAGCACATAGAAGGCATATATAAAAATATGTTTTGAGTAAATGAATGTGTGTGCAAATGAGTGGTTGCTTATGCTGCCCAAAACTCATAGCTCAGGGATTGGTATGGAGAAGAAAGTCTGATTATCACTGTAGGAGACAAGAACAGAAGGAAGACATCCTGGGAAGTCGTGTGCCTTTGGAATAGTTAGTATATCATCTAGATTTTCTCATAAGGGCATTATTATCCAAGCTACTCTTTCAATACTCTTCTGTTTTTGGAATCTGTGCTTCCTCCTAATTCTTTGACAAATTCTTTTCTGTTTCCTTATTTTGGCTTCTCTTCTCCACTTCACCTCTTAAATATTGATTTCTCCTTTAAGTTTTCTTTCCTATCACTTCATACCTTATGGACTTGAACTATGAGAACACTCAAACTCATAGCTTGGACTTCTCCAACCTTTACATTTCTACCCATAATTACCTACTGTGAAATCTACACCACCTAGATTTCACCAGGAACTTAAAACTTGACATGCCCTAAAATGAATACTTTCTACCCAAACCTTATTATCCTGCTCTGATTCTATACTTGCTCATTTGGTTGCCACTATATATATAGTATACAAGCTGGAAACTTCAGACATCTTTTCTTCTTACTCAGCCCCTCAGAAAAGTTCCATAATTTCTTTCTCAAATATCCCTTAAATCTACCCCTTCTATCCATCTGTATTGCTTCCACCATTTGGCAGGCTCTCATCACCTCTTGCAATAGTCTCTTGCTTTGCCTTCTCTTAAACCTTATTTTTCATTATTCCTTCACAGGGCTGCTATTAGCATTTTGCATGGGATTATTCTTCACTGTTTAAGACTGCCTTACATATTGCTGAAAGTTTTATCATTTCTGACTCCCACTATCTAAATAATAGTATCATCTCCTCCATATCCTAATCATTGTGACAACTGAAAGTACCTTACACATTTCCAAATACCTTTTAGCATACCACCTTGAGTTGAGGGTCACTGAATAAAATCAGTTTGTGTAACTTCATCAGGCAGATGCTGTTTCCAAGTCACTGTCCATAAGCTTCCTACTACCTATAATAATGCCCTCATCTTCAGGCAGATGCTCCTCCCAAGTCAATGCCCATAAGTTTCCCACTGCCTATACTAACACCTTCTTCACCACCCATCCCCTTTCTGTGCCTGGTGAAAGTTTACTCTTCCTCAACTGATAAGTTTTAATGCCTGTTTCTCTAGGAAACTTTTACTACACAAGTCAAGCAGAATTTGTTACAGTTTCCTGTGTGTCACTATAGCTCCTGGCAAGATTGTATCATCTCCCTTTCACACTAACTGTGGGCTGCCTAATTCATCCTCACATCCTTACCATCTAGACCATTAAGTGGAAGAAAACAGATTTCTACTATGTTTTATGAAGATGTTATTGTAAAATAAAGGAAAAATAAAAACTGAGGAATAAAAAGAAGGAAAAACAGGAAAACAGAGGATGAAAGAAAAGATACAGTTTGAAGCAAAAGGAAAAAAAAGAAAACAGAGGAAAAGGAAAAGGAAAAGAAATTTAAAAAGAGAGAAAGGGAGACAAAGAAAGAAATAAAGGAGGGAAATGGAGAGAAGGGAGGCCAAAAAAGATGGAAAAATTGAAGAAAGAAAAGGGGGAAAAGGAGAAAAGAGAGGAGAGGGAAGGAAAAGAAGGAAGAGAAGAAAGAAGATAAAAAATAGAATAATAAAATAAAAAAGAAGAAAAGACAAAAAGTAAGATGGAGAAAAAAATGGAAGGAAGGAAAGAATTAACGACTGAAGAGGAATAAGAAATGAAAGATAAAAAGAGGTAAGAGAAAGAAAAAGATGGAAGGGAAGAGGAAAAATGAAAGAGGGCAGGAAACAGGAGCAGTGGAAAGAAAAGAAGATTCGAAAGGGTGTGGGAAAGAGGGGATTAATGAATAAAGAAAGCTCCAATGGTGAAATAAAGGAAAAGTTCTTTACAGTTCATGGATATCAGCCCTTTGTTTGTAGTGTCATTTGCGAATATCTTCCCCCATTCCGTGGGTTGCCTCTTTGTTTTGCTGACTGTTTCCTTTGCTGCGCAGAAGCATTTTATCTTGATGAAGTCCCAAAAGTTCATTTTTGCTTTTGTTCCTTTTGCCTTTGGAGACGAGTCTTGAAAGAAGTTGCTGTGGCCAATGTTGAAGAGGTTACTGCCTATGTTCTCCTCTAGGGTTTTGATGTATTCCTGTCTCACATTGAGGTCTTTCATCCATTTGGAGTTTATCTTTGTGTATGGTGCAAGAGAATGGTCAAGTTTCTTTCTTCTATACATAGTTGTCCAATTTAGGCAGCACCATTTATTGATGAGACATTTTTCCACTGGATACCTTTTCCTGCTTTATCAAAGATTATTTGGTCATAGGGTTGAGACTCCATATCTGGGCTCTCTACTCTGTTCCATTGGTCTGTCTGTTTTTGTGACAGTACCATGCTGTCTTGGTGATCACAGCTTTGTAATAAGGCTTGAAATCAGGCAACGTGATTCCCCTGGCTCTGTTTTTCTTTTTCAACATTTCCTTGATGATTCAGGGTCTTTTTGCAAATGACACTACAGACAAAGTACTGATATACAAGATCTATAAAGAACTTCTCAATCGCAACCCCCCCAAAACAGATAATCATGTCAAAAAATGGTCAGAAGACACGAACAGACACTTCTCCAATGAAGACATTCAAATGGCTAGCAGACACATGAAAAAATGTTCATCATCATTAGCCATCAGGGAAATTCAAATCAATACTACATTGAGACACCAACTTAAACCAATTAGAATGGCCAAAATTAACAGGACAGGAAACAACAAGTGTTGGAGAGGATGTGGAGAAAGGGGAACACTCTTACACTGTTGGTGGGAATGCAAGTTGGTGCAGCCACTTTGGAAAACAGTGTGGAGATTCCTCAAAAAATTAAAAGTAGAGTTACCCTATGACCCTGCAATTGCACTACTGGGTATTTACCCCAAAGATACAGAAGTAGTGAAAAGAAGGGCAATCTGTACCCCAATCTTCATAGCAGCAATGCCCACAATAGCCAAACTGTGTAAAGAGCCAAGGTGCCCTTCGACAGATGAATGGATAAAGAAGATATGGTCCATATATACAATGGAGTATGACTCAGCCATCAGAAAGGACGAATACCCAACTTTTGTATCAACATGGATGAGTCTGGAGGAGATTATGCTGAGTGAAATAAATCAAGCAGAGAAAGTCAATTATTATATGGTTTCATTTACTTATGGAACATAAGAAATAACATGGAGCACATTACGGGAAGGAAAGGAAAAGTGAATTGGGGCAAATTGGAGGGGGAGATCAACCATGAGAGATTGTGGACTCTGAGAAACAAACTGAGGGTTTTGGGGGGGGGATGGGTGAGCCTGGTCGTGGATATCAAGGAGGGCACATATTGCATGGACCACTGGGTCTTGTACATAAACAATGAATCTTGGAACACTGCATCAAAAACTAATGATGTATTTTATGATGACTAACATAACACAATTAAAAAATAGAAAGGAATGTCATGCTGAAGGACTAGGCAATTATAAAGACCAAATTCTTCTCTTTGCTGTTGAGAACTCTAATATGAATTTGGTGGAAAATAGCACATTACAAGCCCTAGCTTTTTTATCTCCCAATTTTCCTATCTGTTAAAGTTCTAGTGTCATTAGTTCTATTGGAAGAGCTGAGGTATTTAAGATAATATTTTAAATAAAATTGTTCATTTCTATTAAATATAATATAAACTTATTAAAGTTTAAAGCAAAGCAAAAAGAAGATAAAAAGTCACCAATAAACCCACAGGACTCAAACATTCTTAACACTTTGCTGCATTTTTTCTAGGCATTTGTTTTTCTAGTTTTTTAAACTTAACTGTAAGCATCCAGTACATGAAATGTTGAATACTCTTGGTGATGTTTTTAAGTCATCTGCAAAGCTGCTTAATTACATATGCATATTTACCAAAACAACTGTTACATGATAAAAATGTTAGACATAGATGGAATCTAAAGAAGCATTCTCCTCTTTTTTTTCATGAAAGAAAGATAGGGAAATGAGGGGAATGGAGAGAGAAAGGGGAGATGGGAGGGGGAGGGAGTTGGGGGAGAGAGGCAGGGAGAGAAAGGAAAGAAAGGAAGGAATAAGGGGGAAAGATAGGAAAGGAAAGTGAGGGTAGGAGGTAGGGGAGTGGTACAGAGAGAGAAAAGAAGGAAAAAATGCAACCACAGAGTGGGAGTTAATTAGACCAAAATTAAATAGTAAATTAATGAAAGAGCTTGGACTAAAAATTTTTATGGTCTGATTCCTGGGCTCAAAATGTCATAATACACTCCACCCCACTTCTACCAGAAGATTGCTGAAATTCTCACAGAATACCAGAATTGAAAACATTTATAGGTATACCTCCTGGACCTCCCTCCCACTACAAGGACTATACCTATAAAATCTCTACATAGCCAAGAGACTACACAGGCAAGTCCACCCTCTACTTATATGAGAATTTCCCTGATGCTGGGCAGCATCCCTACTTGTTTCCTGTTGTTCCAGAAAAGAACTTCCTCAGTTCTTTACTTTCTGTCTGCCCCTAAGAGAAAATTCCAAATAACCAGAACATAGAGTGCATATTGAGGATAGAGAATACAAGACTGTTTTGAAAACTTCACATATACCCTCAATATGACTTCTTTTCTTTTCACCAGCTCCCCTCATCCAGCACCATGCCCAACAGATCCTCTCAGTCTAGGGCTAGCTGTTAAGGCACTTACCAGGGTTGTCAGGCTGCATGATGGCCATGACAAAAGTATGAGGAAAGAGCATGGCTGCACTCTTCCTCATGCCCTGGAGCTTCACAGTGTTGCCCTGGAACATGACCCCATGCACATCAGTTTCTGTGCCCAGGCCAAGCAGGTGCCAGGCCACTGTGTCACCCTTGCACATGTCCAGGCTGGGCAGGTTAGAGAACAGAAACCCATTAATTGCTGGAAAAAAAAAACACAAGACAGAACAGGAAGATGAGAACAGACTACTCAGGCACTGGCCAACAGCATAGCATCAGATTAGTACTACGGTTTCCCACAATTTGAAATTTCTGAGTCATCTTAAACTCTTATGACTTCTTCACTAAGCCACTCTAGTTGTACTTATGAAGATCTGCCTCTTTGGGATGAGGGTCCAACTTGCTTTTCTCACCTCACCTCCTGCCCCTCCTCTACTACATTTCCCATTCTTGCAAAAGTGAACTTCTTTCCACTACCAGAACTCCTTACACAAGTTTACACGAGGGTACCAGCCTCTAGTATTCTCACTCTCTTGAAATTCTCCTTCCTTGGATTCTATAGGACCACACATTCCTGGTTCTCTTACCTCATTTCTGATTATTCCTCCTTCATCTTGTTCTTGTTCTCCATCCCTCCATAAAGTACTGGCGTTCCCCCAAGTTTTCATATTCATCTTTCAATCTGTCTCTTTTTATTCACTTCACTGTTACTGCCCAGGTTCTGGCACTCATCATTTCTGATTGAACTTCTGCAGAAGCCCTCTCCCTGCCACCCCTGCCTGCATTCTATCTTCCCACCCACCTCACACACAGGTAGACACCATTGCTGTGATTTCTGCTTGTCTCTGCATTCCCAAGGCCTTAATCATGCTAACTGTTTACAAAACACATGTCGAGTTTTCACATGCTGTTTCCTCTGCCTGAAATAAATTTTCCCTCAGGTCCCTCTACAGAAAACTATTATTCATCTATCATGCCCCAGTTCAAATGTCACTTCCCCTGTGAAGCAGAGTTATTTCTCTTTCTTTCTCTATCATTTCCATGAAACTACCCCCCACACAAAATTCTTCCATATCACTTACCACAGAGCATGGAGTCCAATGATTTACTTACAAATCTATCTCCCACGCTAGATTGACCTAGCAGGAGTCACATTATTTTTTTCTGTATCAGTGTGACTGCCAATCACCTGGCATGTTGCCTGGTACTACTTAGGTGGTCCATAAGTTCAAATTGAAATGAACTTGGTTTACAGGTTTATTTTACTTTTTCTAGCTGATATAACTGACTGATGATGAGAACCAAGAGAGTTTATCTTGGCTTGTTCTATAATTATTTCATGTGTGTTATTAGTCTCATTTCATTGCAAATGCTGGGAGCTCTTTGCAAACTGGGACCATGACTTCCCATTCACTCACTCACTCACCCACCTACATACCTACTCATTAATTTGGTAGTTCGCTTGTTCAATAAATATTTACTATGTATTAGAAATTGTAGATAATACAGAGATAAGCAACAAACAATACTCACCTTTAAGTAAACTACACTCTAGCATGTCAAAAGCTGTGTAACAAATAACTATATAGAACATGCTACTAAAATATTTTGATAAAATGCAATAGTGGTTCAGAAGAGGATGTCATCATCCCAGGATTAGGTGATTTAAAAAAATGGTTACATGGATGAAGTAGCCTTTGAGTAGGACCTTAGAGAATGGAAAGAAGTTCCACAGGCTAAGGGCAAAAATGTAAAGAGAGGCATTTCAACTGGAAGCCAAACCAATGTAAGGCATGAAGTCAGAAAAGCACAAGGTATGTCTATATAGAGAAAAATATCCCCATTTGGCTGGAGTATGGGGTTGAGAAGCATGGGTTGTGGTCAGTAAAGAAGGTAAGACTGGAAAGGCATCACTCCAGCTTTTACTCCTCACTCTCTAGTAGATTCACTGATTGCAATCCTCATTCCATAACACATTTTTCCAGTGTCCCCCATACTGTGTAACTCAGGAAATAGTACAACTAGGTGCTAAACATAAGATCTGTTGCCTTAGATTTAATTCTTCAATCTAGTTCATGTTTTGGGTAGAGCTGACCAATGGGATCAGTGCTTTCAAGGATGGGACATGGTTAAGTTTAGGTTATATTTTTACTTGTAACCTCTCAGCTGTAGCTCAGGGCAAAAGCACTCCTCATACCATGCATCCGATTGGAGTCTTGGAATCCCTTGACATCCTCTGAGAGCAGTCGAGAATCCAACATAGCAGCTGCTTGATTGGCATTGCTGTACCAGCTCTTGTTCTCATCCAATACAGTAAAAAGGAGAAAAAACTCCTTATCCACCCCTTTCTGTAGGTCCGTGGAAGAGAACATAGGAAAGAATGACAGTGATTTCAGCAGTTGTGGGTAGTGAAACTCCAGACCCAATGAGCCCTGATTCTTTCCCATTTCTTTTTCTGGACACATTGACAAGCCCATACCTCCTGCCTAGAGATGTAGTTGTTGCTAGGCAGATTTTCCTCAGGTAACTTCAAACTGAAAGTGGGTTAAACAGGTTAGAACAAAGTGAAAATACAGGAGGAGAGGAATGTATGAGAGGGGACAGGGGAGATGCACAAGATGGAGATTATTGACAAGTACAGAGAGTGATAGAAAATAGCTTGGAGTCACCTGGGTAAAGGAGTGGGGAAAGGTGGTTAGCAGATCAGGAAAGAACTCTAGTCAGAAGGGATTAGAAAATAGGAGTAAAAGACATATAATTGTTATTAATGTACTATTATTATCACTATTATCATTAGTACTTCTAACATTTAGTATGTTTACAATGTAATCCAGACAATGTGATAAGGAGCTCACATGGATTATTTTAGTTAATCCTCATAGAAACCCAAGATACCTTTTTTCATTGTTAACCATTTACTATAAATGAAGAAACCCAGGCAAAGAAAGGTTAAGTAATATACAGCTAGAATGATGAGCTGGACATGAAAAAACACAAACAAATATTAAAAGAGATTTAAGTATTAGGATCAAGGGTTAGGGAACACTGAGGGTTAAAAACTGAAGAGATGACGAGAGGATACAAAATAGAAAGGAACAGAGACTAAGAAAGATATTTGTTTGTGAGTGAAAGAATAGCATCCAAAATAGTATGGGTCACCAACTATTAATTTATGATTACGTAGATTGGTTATTTTTTTTTCTATTCCCACATCTCTAGAACCCGGTTCCACTTTCAAATCCTATTTAAAAACATAGCCTTATCTTCCTCCCAGCAGACTTTCCAACAAAAAACCTGTAGTACCTGTTTTCCATCTGCATCCAAGGCACCAGTCTTGCACACCAACAGGGGGCCTACCAGACCAGAATTTGTATCTCTTATGGGATCTGCAGCAGAGAAGTACATCCAGGTGAGACAGGCAGGATCCTGAGCAGTAGGGCCAGCATGGGAGGGGACTGTCCAGTGATATGTTACTTTCTCAAAGGGCTTGGCCACCAAGCCAGTGTAGGATGAGCCTGCAGAGGAAAAAAATATAGGACTCATTATCATATTAGCTAGAGTGAGAATCATCAGCTCCAAACAGTGGGGTAAATATTAAAAAACCACAAGGCATTTTGGAGAAGCAGCAATATGCAATATAGAATATTAAAAAGGAGTGAAGGGACAATAGTTAGTTTCTGGTTCTGAAAATAGTTGTTATATAAACTGGAGAAGTTTAAATTTCCCAGATTTCAGTTTTTTAAGCTCAAAGGTCCTAAGAATTTAAAGGGCCTTTAAAACTTAATTGGAGAAGGAAGGGAAAAATGAAGGGGAGTGAATCGGAGGGGGCGAGGAACCATGAGAGACTATGGACTCTAGGAAACAAACTGAGGGTTTTAGAGGTGTGAGGGGTAGGGGAATTGTTTAGCCTGGTGGTGGGTATTAAGAAGGGCAACTATTGCATAGAGTACTGTGTGTTATAAACAACAAATGAATCATGGAACACTACATCAAAAACTAATGATATACTGTATGGTGATTAATGTAGCGTAATAAAATTAATACTACTACTAATAATAATAATGATAATAAAACTTTGTAATACTCCTCACTTGAAAACATGCATTCATCTGCTCTTGTATCCTTACCACTGTTTAAAAATCTCCAGAGACAGGCGGTTCACTACCTACCTTCATAGTTTGTTTCACCTTTGAATGGTTCTGATTAATGAACACATTTTCCTTTCTATATGTATGTACACATGAGTGGATACAAATACATATCTATGTGTAGATATATGAAAAACACAAGCACTAAGGCGGACACAAGGTATGGTCAAGTGATGTGTAGACATTTTATTTTTAAAATTTTAAACCTAGTAGTGCAATTGTTGGGTCATAGGGTAGTTGCATTTTTCACTTTTCGAGGAACCTCCATACTGTTTTCCAGAGCGGCTGCACCATTTTGCATTCTCACCAATAGTGCAAGGTTCCCATTTCTCCACATCATCGCCAACACCTGCTGTTTCTCATGTTGTTTAGCCATTCTGACAGGTATAAGGCAATATCTCATTATAGTTTTGATTTGTGTTTCCCTGATGATCAGTGATGTTGAGAATCTCTTCATGTATCTGTTGGCCATCTGGATGGGTTCTTTGGAAAAATGTCTATTCATGAATACTAATTCAAAGGGATACATCCACACCGATGTTTACAGCGGTATTATTTACTATAGCCAAATTATGGAAACAACACAAGTGTCCATAGGATGATGAAAGGATAAAGAAGATATGTGTATATATATACATGTATACATATATATATATATACGTGAATATAAATATGTGTATATATATACGTATATGTATATATACACACACACACAAAATGGAATATTACTAAGCCATAAAAAGAATGAAATCTTGCCATTTGCAATGACATGGAGTTAGAGAGTATTATGCTAAGTGAAATCAGTCATCCAGAGAAAGACAAATGCCACATGATTTCACTCACATGTGTAATTTAATAAACACAATAAATGAGCAAAGGGGGAAGAAAGAGAGAGAGGCAAACCAAGAAACAAACATTTATTTTTTTTTTTTTTTAAAGATTTTATTTATTTATTTGACACAGAGAAATTACAAGTAGGCAGAGAGGCAGGCAGAGAGACAGGGAGAGGAGGAAGCAGGCTCCCTGCTGAGCAGAGAGCCTGATGTGGGCCTTGATCCCAGGACGCTGAGATCATGACCTGAGCCGAAAGCAGAGGCTTTAACCCACTGAGCCACCCAGGCGCCCAAGAAACAAACATTTAACTGTATAGAACAAACTAATAGTTACAAGAGGGGTGGGAGGATGGTTGAAATAAGTGATGGAGATTAAGGAGTGCACCTGTGGTGATGAGCACCTGCTGTTGTATGGAATTGTTGAATTATTATATCCACACCCAAAACTAGCATTACACAGTATGTTAACTAACTGGAATTTAAATAAAAACTTAAAAAAATAAAATAACATTTAAAATATATAAGTAATCAAAGAAGTATAAATGAAAATAGTTACACACTGAACATAATAAAAACTAATTAAAAATGAAAACACTAAAGTACAAACTGGTGAATTTGAGATGAAATAAATGTACAAGAGCTCTCTCTGAAAAAAAAATAACTACATAACATTTATGCCTGTCAGTTTAGCAAGACTTTACATATTATAATAATCCATGCTTTTGAGAAGAGGCTCAAATAGCACCTACCCCTTTCACTCAACTACAGAAAGGGTAAGTTTAAATGAGAATAGCCCTTTAGGAAAAAATGTTGACAAAATGTATCAAAAGCCTTAAGAAGGTTCAGGCCCACAAGAAAGTAAGATATACAATAGATACTGAAAAGAATGACTAACCTAACACAAATTGAAACAGTGGTGATTTTGGTTATTGTCATGTTTGTCTACAGGATTGACATTTGACAAAGATGAAAATGGTTGCCTTGTGCTATTACTGTTGATACAAGTCCAAGTTTATGGGACTGCAAATTTTTCCAGAGAGCAATTGGATGTTGGTATCAAAAATTTTAATCTGTGTGCCCTTGGACACAACAATTCCACAGGTTAAAAATATATTCTGAGGAAATATTAATTAAAGGGTGAAAAGAAATATACACAAGGATATTTGTAGTAAGAACTTATAACAGGTGGTATATTTTAAGGTGGCATAAACAATGAATATTGGATCACTGAAAAAATAAATTAAAAAGTAAAATAAATTAGATTTTGTAAATAAAATAATAAGATGGCTTTAACATCCTTTCTTATTCATTTATTATTGCCAACTTTTCAAATTTTCAAACATACAGAAAACGTTAAAGGATAGATTGTACAAAAATCATCCTACCAACTGGAGTTGATTGTTAACATTTCCATCTTTAATTTATCTACATCTATGTCTATGTATATCTACACACACACACACACACACACAAACACACAAGAGTTTTTAATTGTTTGCTTTTGCTAAATCATTTGGAATCATGATGACATCTTACTTCTAAATACATCAGTAACTTTATCCTATATTGCCACAATAAAATTACTACACCTAAGAAAATATCCTAATATCATCTAACATGTAGTCCATATCAGAAATTTTCCAATCATTTCCAAAATGTCTCTTTTTAAAAAATATTTTACATATTCCTTTTGAGAGAGAGAGAGAGAGGAGGGGTGGGGGTGGGGAGAGGAACAAGCAGACTTAGCCATTCAGGGGTCGCAAAATGTCTCTTAAAGCCATTTCTTTTTAATAACCAGGATAAGACAAGGTTTTCTTTTTTGTGTTTTCCCTATTTTTTTCCTCTATAGCATTGACCCTTTGAAGAGACTAGACCAGTTGCCTTCTAGAATGTTCTTTTGTTCTAGATTTGTCTGTAACTTTGCCCTTAATGCTTTTAGCATTTTTTTAATATTTTTGGCTTGGGATTAGCATGTATTAATATTCTCAGAGAAAACAAGAAATTAATACCCAATAATCCAACTCCTAGGATTCTCTACTGAGATGGTAATCTAAATAAAATATAAGCATTTATTCTTTGCAACATTATTTACAACATCAACAAATAATGAAAACAAATGAAATGTTCAAACAACAGAAGATAAGGTAAATAAATTATGGTGTATCCATGTAATAGAGTATTTTATAGTCAGTAGCAAGTTTATAACATTACAATGGCATGAGAAAATTGATATAGTGGTAAGTAAAAATGGTATGATACAAACCTGCACAAACCTCATGATCACAAAAATATCAATATAGATGTTTTCATAAGCATAGGAAAACATTAGGTATATTGAAAAGTAATGGTGAACTTATCTATGAATGATATTTATTTTATAATTTTCCATGTTTTATTCAAAATTCCATAAAACATATATGTTACTTTTATAATCAGATTTTTTATTTTTTTGTTTTAATTCCAATATAGTTAATATACATTGTCATACTAGATTCAGGTGTCCAATTTAGTAATTTGACAATTTCATATATCACCTGATGCTCATCATGACAAGTGTGCTCCTTAATTTCCATCACCTATTTCACCCAACCCCCCACCCACCTCCCCTCTGGTAACCATCATTTTCTTCTCAATAGTTAAGAAACTTTCATAGTTTCTCTCTCTCTCTTTTTTCCCTTTGCTTCTTTGCTTTTTTTTTTTCTAAATTACACATATGAATGAAATGAAGTGGTATTTGTCTTTCTCTGATTGACTTTTTCATTTAGCATTACACTCTCTAGCTCCATCCCTGTTGGCACAAATCACAAGATTTCATTATTTTTCATGGCTGAATAATATTCACACGCACACACATCACTTCTTTATCCATTCATCTATTGATGGGCAGTTGGTCTTCTTCCATAATTTGGCTATTGTAAATAATGTTGCTATAAACATGGGAGGGTATCTTCCTTTGAATTAGTGATTTTGGAATTTTTAAAAGTATTTATTTATTTACTTAATTTCTTTTTAATTTTTATTGTTTTTATAATAATAATAATAAAAGCTTTTATTTAAATTCCAGTTAGTTGACATACAATATAATATTAGTTTTAGTTGTACAACACTTACATACCATACCCAGTGCTCATCACAACAATTGCATCCCCTAATCCCTATTGCCTATTTCCCCCATCCTGCCACCCACCTCCCTTCTGGAAACCATCAGTTTGGTCTTTTCCTCTATGGTCAGTAACAAGACAGGGATGTTCACTCTTACCACTGTTATTTAACATAGTGGAAGTCCTAGCCACAGCAACCAGACAACAAAAAGAAATAAAAAGCATCCAAATCAGCAATGAAGAAGAAAAACTTTCACTATTTGCAGATGAGATGATATTCTATACAGTGTTTTTGTGTTTGGGGGATAGATACCCAGTAATGCAATTACTGGATCATAGGGTAATTCTACTTTTACCTTTTGAAGAACTTGCACACTGTTTTTCACAGTGCCTGCACCAGTTTGCTTTCCACCACAGGGAAAGAAAGTTCCACTTTCTCTACATCCTTGCCAACATTGTTGTTTCTTCTGTTGTTAATTTTAACCATTCTGACAGGTATGAGGTGATATCTCATCTTAGTTTGATTTGCATTTCACTGATGAAGAGTGATGTTGAGCATCTTTTCATGTGTCTGTTGCCCATCCAGATATCTTATTTGAACATGAACAGAAATGTCTGTTCATGTCTTCTGCCCATTTATTAATTGGCTTATTTATTTTTGGGTGTTGAGTTATGTAAATTCTTTACATATTTGGGATACTAACCTTAAAGGTCATATATGAAAAAACCCACATGAACATCATACTCTGGGGAAAAAATGAAAGCTTTACACCTAAGGTCAAAAAGAAGACAAGCTTGTCCACTCTCATTACTTTTATTCAACATAGTACTGGAAGTCCTAGTCACAACAATTAGACTACAAAAAGAAATAAAAAGCACCAAATTTATAAGGGAGAAATAAAACTTCCACTATTTGCAGATGACATGATACTATATAACAAAAACTATAAAAACTACATCAAAAAGCTAATAGAACTGATAAATGAATTTAGTAAAGTCATAGAAATCAATGTGAAGAAATCTGGTGCATTTCTATATACTAATCATGAAGCAGCAGAAACAGAAATTAAGAAAATAATCTCATTTACAGTTGCACCAAAATAATAAGAACTTAGAAATAAACCTAACCAAAGAGGTGAAAGAAACTCTGAAAGTTTCTATACTCTGAAAACTATAAAACACAAATGAAAGAAATTGAAGAAGACAAAGAAATGGAAAGACATTCCATATTCATGGATTGGAAGAACAAATATCATTAAAATGTCAATCAGGGGTACCTGGGTGGATCAGTCTGTTAAACATCTGACTTTGGCTTAGGTCATGATCTCAGGGTGCTGGGATTGAGCCCTACATAAGGCTCCATGCCCAGTGGGAAATCTGGTTGTCCCTCTGCCACTCCCCAACTCATGCTCTCGCTCTCTCTCAAATAAATAAGTAAAATTTTTAAAAAATGGTACAACTTTAAAAGATAAATTAAAACGTCAATCAGAATATGTTTAAATATATTTAAAAGAATGGGTATCTTGGGCGCCTGGGTGGCTCAGTGGGTTAAAGCCTCTGCTTTCGGCTCAGGTCATGATCTCAGGGTCCTGGGATCGAGGCC
This sequence comes from Ailurus styani, assembly GCA_002007465.1. Taxonomy (NCBI): domain Eukaryota; kingdom Metazoa; phylum Chordata; class Mammalia; order Carnivora; family Ailuridae; genus Ailurus; species Ailurus styani. The sequence goes on along the minus strand of LNAC01001017.1, from coordinate 358,540 downwards.
CGCATCGGGCTCTCTGCTC
>LNAC01001017.1:317741-358399 GCA_002007465.1 Ailurus styani | reverse complement strand
AAAAAAAAAAAAAAAAAAAAAAAAAAAAAAAAAAAAAAAAAAAAAAAAAAAAAAAGAATGGGTATCTTATTGAACCCAGTTCTGGTTCACTAAAATATCATGGATTCATTTAACAACATCCATGCAGGACAATCAATTCTGTCTCCTCCTTCATTCCCTTTCCTATTTATTTTTCCTCTAGAGCTATCTGTTATTACCTGCAGCTCATATTAGTTGGAAACCCTGCTTTCTCACCATCATTGTACACAGTTCCCTCGTAGTCTTTCTCATAGAAGACTCCATGAGGTTGTATACTGAATGGCTGGGAAGCACGGTTGTAAAAGACCACCTGGATGGTGTCACCCACCTCAGCCCGGATCACTGGCCCTGCAAGATGGGAAAGAGAGACAATAGGGATAAAAACATAGATGACCGGGGGGGGGGTGGAAACAAAATAAGAAGAAAGAAAAGAAAGGGGAAGTGAAAAAGATTTTTAAAATCCTCTATTTGTAGTAAGAAGAATAATCCCTTCCTAGTGTGCTTCAATTTACAGTTATAAAAAGCATTTTAAAATGGATAAAGATATAGTCCATATATAAAATGGAATATTACTAGNCCGCATTGGGCTTCTTGCTCGGGGGAGAGCCTGCTTCTCTCTCTTCCCATGGGTCCCTCTGCTTGTGCTCTCTCTCCCTCTGTATCTCTCTCTCTCTTTCTCTCTGACAAATAAATAAATAAAATCTTTAAAAAAATGCTCAACATCACTCATCATTAGACAAATGTAATTAAAACTATAATGAGGTAACACCTCACACTTGTCAGAATGGCTGAAATCAACAACACAAGAAGCAACAAGTGTTGGTGAGGATTTGGAGAGAAGGGACCCCTTTTGCACTGTTGGTGGGAATGCAAAGTGGTGCAGCCACTGTAAAAGACAATATTGTTTTTCCTCAAAAAAGTTATAAATAGAACTACCCCAAAATCCAGTGATCCCACTACTGGATATCTACCAAAAAATACAACAACACTAATTCAAAGGAATACACACACCCGTAAGTGTATAGGAGCAAAATATATACAGAAGTAGCCCAAGTGTCCATCAACTGAAGAGGTCATATATATAAACAATGGAATATTATTCAACCAGAAAAAAAGAATGAAATCTTGCCATTTATGGCAACATGACTGGAGCTAGAGAGAATAATGTTAAATGAAAAATGTCAGTCAAAGAAAGAGGAATACCATATGATTTCTCTCATATGCGGAATTTAAGAAATAAATGAGCAAAGAAAAAGTAAGAGAGAGAGAGAGGCAAACCACAAGACAGACTCTTAACTATAGAAAACTAACTGACAGTTACCAGATGGGAGGTTGGTGGGAGGTGGGTGAAATAAGTGATGGGAATTAAGGAGGGTGCTTATTGTGATGAGCTCCAGATGTTGTATGGAAGTTTTGAATCACTATACTGTACATCTGAAACTAATATAACACTGAATTTTAACTACATTGTAATAAAGTAAAAATAAAAATAAAGAAAAAATCTCCTTGCTGGTTACAGTAAGATTCAGATTTTCTATTTCTATACGCTTTAGTCTTGGTAGGTTTTCTATTCTAGGACTCTGTCCAGGGGACACCTGGGTGGCTCAGTGGGTTAAAGCCTCTGCCTTCGGTTCAGGTCATGATCTCAGGGTCCTGGGATCGAGCCCCGCATTGGGATCTCTACTCAGCAGGGAGCCTGTTTCCTCCTCTCTCTGCCCGCCTCTCTGCCTACTTGTAATCTCTCTCTGAGTGTCAAATAAATAAATAAAATCTTTAAAAAAAATAGGACTCTGTCCATTTCATCTAGGTTGTATATTGTTCACCTAGGTTGGTATATTACACCAATTTTTTGGTGTAATCTATATCTATATCTATATATTATATACATATAATACAATAGAATGTATATTATATTGTATATATTTAATATATATTATACATGTGTGTGTGTATATATATATAAATAAATAAATATATATATATATATATATATATATATATATATTTATTTATTTATATATATATACACACACACATGTATAATATATATTAAATATATACAATATAATATACATTCTATTGTATTATATGTATATAATATATAGATATAGATATAGATTACACCAAAAAATTGGTGTAATATACCAACCTAGGTGAACAATATACAACCTAGATGAAATGGACAGAGTCCTATTTTTTTTAAAGATTTTATTTATTTATTTGACACTCAGAGAGAGATTACAAGTAGGCAGAGAGGCGGGCAGAGAGAGGAGGAAACAGGCTCCCTGCTGAGTAGAGATCCCAATGCGGGGCTCGATCCCAGGACCCTGAGATCATGACCTGAACCGAAGGCAGAGGCTTTAACCCACTGAGCCACCCAGGTGTCCCCTGGACAGAGTCCTAGAATAGAAAACCTACCAAGACTAAAGCGTATAGAAATAGAAAATCTGAATCTTACTGTAACCAGCAAGGAGATTTTTTCTTTATTTTTATTTTTACTTTATTACAATGTAGTTAAAATTCAGTGTTATATTAGTTTCAGATGTACAGTATAGTGATTCAAAACTTCCATACAACATCTGGAGCTCATCACAATAAGCACCCTCCTTAATTCCCATCACTTATTTCACCCACCTCCCACCAACCTCCCATCTGGTAACTGTCAGTTAGTTTTCTATAGTTAAGAGTCTGTCTTGTGGTTTGCCTCTCTCTCTCTCTTACTTTTTCTTTGCTCATTTATTTCTTAAATTCCGCATATGAGAGAAATCATATGGTATTCCTCTTTCTTTGACTGACATTTTTCATTTAACATTATTCTCTCTAGCTCCAGTCATGTTGCCATAAATGGCAAGATTTCATTCTTTTTTTCTGGTTGAATAATATTCCATTGTTTATATATATGACCTCTTCAGTTGATGGACACTTGGGCTACTTCTGTATATATTTTGCTCCTATACACTTACGGGTGTGTGTATTCCTTTGAATTAGTGTTGTTGTATTTTTTGGTAGATATCCAGTAGTGGGATCACTGGATTTTGGGGTAGTTCTATTTATAACTTTTTTGAGGAAAAACAATATTGTCTTTTACAGTGGCTGCACCACTTTGCATTCCCACCAACAGTGCAAAAGGGGTCCCTTCTCTCCAAATCCTCACCAACACTTGTTGCTTCTTGTGTTGTTGATTTCAGCCATTCTGACAAGTGTGAGGTGTTACCTCATTATAGTTTTAATTACATTTGTCTAATGATGAGTGATGTTGAGCATTTTTTTAAAGATTTTATTTATTTATTTGTCAGAGAGAAAGAGAGAGAGAGATACAGAGGGAGAGAGAGCACAAGCAGAGGGACCCATGGGAAGAGAGAGAAGCAGGCTCTCCCCCGAGCAAGAAGCCCAATGCGGGACTCAATCTCAGGACCCCAGAATCATGACCTGAGCTGAAGGCAGCCTTAAGAGGCTGAGCCACCCAGGTGTCCCATGCTGAGCACCTTTTCATGTGTCTGTTGCTCATATGGATTTCTTCTTTGGAGAAATGTCTGTTCGTTTCTTCTGCCCATTCTTTATTGAATTATTTGTTTTTTGAGTGTTGAGTTGTATAAGTTCTTTATATATTTTGGATACTAACTCTTTATTGGATAAGTCATTTGCAAATACCTTCTCCCATTCTGCAGGTTGCCTTTTAGTTTTGTTGACTGTTCGGTTCATTGTACAGAAGCTTTTTATTTTGATGTAGTCCCAATTGTTTACTTTGCTTTTATCTCTCTTGCCTGAGGAGACATATCTAGAAAGAAGTTGCTACTGGCAATGTCAAAGAGGTCACTTCCTGTGTTTTCCTCTAGGATCTTTATGGTTTTAGGTCTCACATTTAGGTCTTTAATCCAGTTTGAATTTATTTTTTTGTATGGTGTAAGAAAATGGCCTGGTTTTATTCTTTTGCATATAGCTGACCAGTTTTGCTAACATCATTTGTTGAAGAGACTGTTTTTCAGTGGGGACAGTCTTTTCAACAAATGGTGCTGCAAAAACTGGATTTCCATATGCAAAAGAATGAAGCAGGACTCCTATTTAATATCATATACAAAAATTAACTCAAAATATATTAAATAGGAGGAGTTAAGATGACAGAGGAGTAGGGGACCCTAAGTTTTTTGGTCCCTGGAATTCAGCTAGATAGTGATCAAATCTTCTGAACAAAAGAAATGCTGCAATTATAGTAGAAAAGCAACCACTTTTGGGAAAGTAGAAGGTGTGGAGACCTGAATCTGGAACGGTATATTGGAGGAGATGCTTCAGGGAGCAAAACAGCACCACATAGTGGAATCCATTGCCTCTTACACGGAGCCTGGCCCCCTGGCAAAGGAGACACATTTCCACAACTGCAAGGACATCTGAGAATCAACTCAATGGGCACCTCCCACAGAAGACAAACAGGAACAACTGGCTAGCACCAAGTTTACAGATCACGGAGAACTAAGAACTTCAGCTCTCAGGGAAAACAGTATAAAGCATTCATTTTTGTAATTCTTTAGTCTTTCAGTTTTTTTTTTGAAGTGTTGTCTTATTTTCTTCAATTCATATATATATATATATATATATATACATATATATGTCATTTTATTTTATTTTATTTTTTGTATATATATATATGTATATATATGTGTATATACATATATATGTATGTTTTTCTTTCTTTCCTATTTTGGGATCTAGTTTCTTTTATCAAACAGTTTAAAATACACCCAAGATCTAGTTTTTTGTTTTGTTCTATTTCGATTCTTGTTTTATTTTATCTTGCTGTGTTTTGTTTTTGTTTTTGTCTTCTTCTTCTTCTTCTTCTTCTTCTTCTTCTTCTTCTTCTTCTTCTTCTTTTTCTCCTCTTCCTCCTCCTCCTCCTCCTCCTCTTCCTCCTCCTCCTGCTCCTCCTCTTCCTCCTCCTTCTCCTTCTCCTCCTTCTTGTTCTTTTTTAAATCTCTGTTGTTGTTGTTACTGCTGGCTTTTCTGTCTCTCTTCTGTTCTTTTCTGGACATAATGATGAGATGAAGAAATTCACCCCAAAAAGAAGAACAGGGGTGCCTGGGTAGTTCAGTGGGCTAAAGCCTCTGCCTTCAGCTCAGTCCAGGATCTCAGGGTCCTGGGATTGAGCCCTGCATCTGGCTCCCTGCTCAGCAAGGAGCCTGCTTCCTCCTCTCTCTCTGCCTGTCTCTCTGCCTACTTGTGATCTCTCTCTGTGTCAAATAAACAAATAAAATCTTAAAAAAAAGTACATGCGGTAGTACTCACTAAAGGGATTTAATCAATAAAGATATAAGTAAGATGTCTCAACTGGATTTAAAACAATGATTATAGGGGGTCCCTGGGTGGTTCGGTTGGTTAAGCATCTGCCTTTGGCTCAGGTCATGATCTCAGGGTCCTGGGATTAAGCCCCACATTGGGCTACCTGCTCAGTAGAGAGTGTGCTTCTTTCTCTCCTTCTGCCCCTTCCCACCTTGCCTGTGTTTTCTCTCATCCTCTCTCTCTCTCTCAAATAAAAAAATAAATAAATCTATTAAAAAACAATGATTATAAGTACACTAGCTGGGCTTGACAAAAGCATAGAAGACACTTGAGTATTCTTTACTGCAGAAATAAAATAATTAAGTCTAACTGGGTTGAAATTAAAAATGCTAATACTGAGATGCAGTCATGAATGGAGGCTCTTATAGGAAAGAAAGAACAAGGCAGAATAGATAGCCAGTGATAGAGAAGATCAAATGATGGGAAATTTAAAAAATTCTGAAAAGAAGAAAGACAACTACTGGATCACAAAGGGAGACTCTAAGAACTCATCAATTCCATAAAGCAACATAATATCCACTTAATAGGGGTCCCAGCAGATGAAGGGGGGCACAGAAGGTTTACTTGAACAAATAACAGCTGAGAACTTTCCTAATCTGGGGACGGGCACAGGCATTCAAGCTCAGAAGGCACAGAGGACTCCCCTCAAAATCAATAAATAAGTCAACATCTTGATATATAATAGTAAAGCTTGCAGACATCAGAGATAAAGAGAAAATCCATAAAGTGGCTCAGGACAAGAGATCCTTAATCTACAAGGGTAGACACATAAGGCTGACATCAGACTAGTCCAGAGAGACCTGCTAAGCCAGAAAGACTAGCATGATAATTCAATGTGCTAAATGGGAAAAATATGCAGCCAAGAACACTTCATCCAGAAAGGCTATCATTCAGAATAGAAGGAGAGGTAAAGAGTTTCCAGGAAAAAAAACAAAAACAAAATGAGACGACAAAACAAAACAAGACAAGACAAAAACTTAAGGAATCTATGAACACTAAACTAGTCCTGCAAGAAACATTAAATGGGATCGTTTGAGCAAAGGGAGCACAAAAGTAACAAAGACCAGAAAGGAAAGGAGACAATCTAAAGACACAGTGACTTTACATGTAACACAATAGCACTACATTCATATATTTCAATAATTACTCTGAATATAAATGGACTGAATGGTCCAATTAAAAGACATATGGTGGGTTGCCTGGGTGGCTCGGTCAATTAAGCATCTTCCTTCAGCTCAGGTCATGATTTCAGGGTCCTGGGATCATGTCCCCTATTGGACTCCCTGTTCAGTGGGGAGTCCACTTCTCCTTTTCCCTCTACCCCTCCCCCTGCTCATGCATATTCTCTCTCTCTTTCTATCTCTCTCACTCTCTCTCTCTCAAATAAAATAAATATAAATACAATATAATATTAAAATCATCTTTAAAAAAAGACATATGTTATCAGACTGCTTAAAAAAAAAGAGGACCCATCTATATACTGGGTAAAAGGGGATTATTTTAGACCCAAAGACATCTCCAGATTGAAAATGAGGGGATAGAGAAACATTTATCATGCTAATAGACATCAAAAAAATCTGGAGTAGCAATCCCTATATCAGACAAGCTAGATTTTATTTTATTTTTTTTAAGATTTTATTTCTTTATTTGACACAGAGATAGAGAGATCACAAGTAGGCAGAGAGGCAGAGAGAGAGGAGGAAGCAGGCTCCCCGCCGAGCAGAGAGCCCGATGCGGGCCTCGATCCCAGGACCCTGAGATCATGACCTGAGCCGAAACCAGAGGCTTTAACCCACTGAACCACCCAGGCGCCCAAGACAAGCTAAATTTTAAACCAAAGACTGTAATAAGAGAAGAAGGAAGACACTTTATCATAATAAAAGGGTTTAATAAAAAAATCTAACAATTATAAATATTGATGCCTCCAAATTGGGAATACCCAAATATATAAAACAATACAGAACATAAAGGAACTCACTGATTATAATACAATAATAGTAAGAGATATTAACACCACACTTACATCAATGGATATATCATCTATGCAGAAAATCAACAAGGAAACAAGGGCTTTGAATGACACACTGGACCAGATGGGCTTAAAAAATATATTACGAGCATTTCATCCTAAAGCAGCAGAACACACATTCTTCTCAAGTGAACATGGAAAATTCTCCAGAAAACATCATATACTGGGTCACAAATCAGGTCTCAACCAGTACAAAAAGAGTGATATTATACTGTGCATACTTTCAAACCATGATGTTTTAAAACTTGAAGTTAAACACAAGAAAAAATTTGGAAGGAACCCAAATAAGTGGAGGTTAAAGAGCATCCTACTAAAGAATCAATGGGAAAAAAATAATAAAGAATGAGTGGGTCAACAAGGAAATTAAAGAAGAATTTTAAAAAATACATGAAAGCAAATGAAAATAAAAATGCAACAGTTCAGAACCTTTGGGATGCACCAAAGGTGGTCCTAAGAGGCAAGTATATAGCAATACAGGCCTTTCTCAAGAAACAAGAAAATTCTCAAATACACAACCTAATCTTACACTAAAGGAACTAGAAAGAGAACAGCAAATAAAGCCTAAATATAGCAGAAGAAAGGAAATAATAAAGATTAGAGCAGAAAACAATGATATAGAATTAAAAATAAAAGTAGAAGAGTTCAATGAAACTAGGAGCTAGGATCAATAAATCCCTAACCAGTCATATCAAAAAGAAAAGGGAAAGGTCCCAAATAAATAAAATCATGATTGAAAGAGGAGAGATCAAAACCAACACTGAAGAAATATGAACAATTATAAGAAAATATTATGACCAATTATATGCCAACAAATTAGATAATCTGGAAGAAAGGGATCCATTCCTTAGAAACATATAAACTACCAAATTAAAACAGGAAGAAATAGAAAATCTGGACAGACCCATAACCAGCAAAGAAATCTAATCAGTATTCAGGGGCACCTTGGTGGCTCAGTTGGTTAAGCATTTGCATTTGGCTCAGGTCATGATCCCAGGGTCCTGGGATCAAGCCCTGAATTGGGCTCTTGGCTCGGTGGGGAGCCTGTTTCTCTATCTTCTCTTCCTCTGTCTGCTGCTCTGCCTACTTGTGACCTCTCTCTGTGTGTCAAATAAATAAATAAATAAATACATACATACATACATACATAAATACATAAATACATAAAATATTTATAAAAAAGAAATTGAATCAGAAATCAAATATCTCCGTACAAACAAGAATCCAGGGCTGGATGGTCTCCCAGTAGAATTTTACCAAACATTTAAAGAATTAAAGAAATTGTCACCCTTCTGTGCTGTTGGTGGAAATATAAAATGGTACAGGCACCACGAAAAACAATATGGTGGTTCTTTAGAAAATTAAAATAAAAAATTAAATAAAATTATGATATGACTCAGAATTTCCACTTCTGTACATGTACTGAAAAGTAATCAAAGCATGTGTAAAAGACATATTTTACACCCATATTCATAGCAGCATTATTTCCCTTAGCTAAAATATAGAAGCAACCCAAATGTCTACTAGTGGGTGAGTGGATAAGCAAAATATTATATACATGCAGTGGAATATTATTGATCCATGAAAAAGAATGAAATCTTGTGATTTGCACCAACATGGACGGAGTTAGAGAGTATAGTGCAAAATTAGATAAGTCAATCAGAGAAAGACAAATACCATATGATTTCCCTCATATATGGAATTTAAGAAACAAAACAAAGGAACAATGGAAAGAGAGGGAGATAAACCAAGAAATAGACTCTTAACAATAAATAACAAGCTGATGGTTGCCAGAGGGGAGGGAATGGGTGGCTGGGGTAAAAAAGTGATGCTTATTAAAGAGGACACTTGTCTTGATATGCACCAGATGATGTATGGAACTGTTGAATCAGTATTGTACACCTGAAATTAATATAACACTGTGGGGCACCTGGGTGGCTCAGTGGGTTAAAGCCTCTGCCTTCGGCTGAGGTAATGATCTCAGGGTCCTGGGTTCAAGCCCCTCATTGGGCTCCATGCTCAGCAGGGAGCTTGCTTCCTCCTCTCTCTCTGCCTGCCTCTCTGCCTACTTGTGATCTCTCTCTCTCTCTCTCTCTCTCTCTCTCTCTCTCTCTGTCAAATAAATAAATAAATAAATACATAAATCTTTAAAAAAATAATATAACACTGTATGTTAACTATATTGGAATTAAAATTTAAATGCTTAGTAAAAAATAAAGGCATTGGAATGATAAATGTCAAGGAAAAAAAAGGAAATTCTGTATACGCTCTAATATGAAACTTGAAGACATTATGCTAAGTGAAATCAGCTGGTCACAGAAAGACAAATATTGTATGATTCCTCTTATATGAGGTACTTAGAGTAGTCAAAATCATAGAGACAGAAAGTTGAATGGTTGCTGCCAGGGGAGAGGGGGAGGGAAAAACGAGAAGTTATTGTTTAATAGGTATAGAGTTTCAGTTTTATATGACAGAAAGAGTTATGAAGATGGATGGTGGTGATAGTTACACAACATTATGAAGGTATTTAATACCACTGGAGCATACACCTAAAATGGTTAAGATGGTAAATTTTATGTTATGAGTATTTTACACTGATAAAAATATTGAAGAATAAAAAAGATTGGGGCTCATACTGAAAATCAGCTAATGATAGTTTCTTAATACTCGCTGTCCACTATCTTTCCCAAAGTGATTTTCTGCACTTTATATCTTCCTGTCCAGCAGATGTAAGGCCTATTGTCCATGTTCAGATCTCCTAGAATCAACTGTTACACACTTATCCTCAGAACATGGTCAATTACATTACTTTCATTACCAGAATTTTCTTCCATCTAATCTATTTTACTTCCTGGCTCTACCAAGTTGCTAAACCACACCAAACTTTGATATATCATTTCAATACTGTGCTTTATACAAATCTGTGCTGCTGGATACCTTATCCAGGACCAGGTTTTAAGCTTTGTAGTGCATCGCCCACCATAGCAAGCATGTCTGTGTATAAAGTCAATCTGCTCCTGGTCTCATATTGCTAAGAACCTGGATAGTCTTACTGCATTAAATAAGTCTTCAAAAATACACTGGAGAAGCTCTTCTAAAAGTGCAATCTGTATAACAATGCTACCAAAAGATGTTCACTAATAAAAGTTTCAATAATTAAGTATGATAAATTTTACATACTCTATTCCCATCTTGGATATTTTTGATGAATAAAATAAATACAAGTCACTGAGAAACTCTTGCAGCAAAGACTACTATTTGACCACGTTTAACCTAGTGTTTGGCAAACACATTCAGACTTATAGCTGTTTTTTCACCAAACACTTATCCCTTGGAACTCAGTTTGAGAGATTCCTGTTTCAAATGTACCTCTGAGGTACTCCCAGGCTCCAGTTTCTAAGTCCTCTCTAGTTCTCAGGTTCCAGTCAATGAATTTAATAAGTTAAGAATTCCTCACCCAGGATTCCAAGATGCTTATTTTCCTCCAGCTGCACCTTTTCCTGGAATGTCTCATCTTGGAAGGCTTCATATCGGACTTTCCAGTAAGTGCCCCCAATACGACTGGAACTCTTCTGGAAGAATTTATCTGAGCCACTGGCATATATAAAAGGCAAATATTACATAACTTAATTGTGTATCAAATAGATTTCCATCTCATCCTTGGTCTCATCAGGTTATGGATACTTATGTTTAGGAAGAACCTCAGAGATCCTCCAGGTTAAATTCCACCCAATGAAAGTGTCTCCTTTGATGACACCACTAATAAGTAATATAGTGAGTCTCAAGGATGTGGAGAAATTGTCAAGTCTTGACTCTTTCAAAAGTCAAGGGGTTTAATTTTAGAGAAAAAAAGTCCTCTTACTGTTAGATAGTTTTGGTTGGAGTTCTTTTTTGTAGTAGGCTAAAATCTTCTCCTGTAAATTTCAGATAATGGGACCAGTTCTTCCCTCTGACATTAAATAGCCTTACATCTGTCCTAATCATCCTCAGATACTCAAGATCCTTTCTCACTTTAATAAAAAATATATTCTTCATTTTTGAGCACCTGGATGCCTCAGTCAATTAAGCAATCAACTTCAGCCCAGGGCCTGGTCCTGGGATTGAGTCCTGTGTCTAGCTCTGGATTCAGCAGGAAGTCTGCTTCTCCCTCTCCCTCTGTCCCTCCTCCTGCTTGTGTTCTCTTTATCTTTCTCTCTCAAATAAATAAAATTTTTAAAAGATATTCTTCATTTCAAAATGAAATCCCTCTAACTTAGCAAGAACAGTTAGGAGATTCTAGAAGCTATGCTAAAACCCAAGTCCCTGTTTGTATATGGTTTCTTCAGATTCATTCCATTATTTCTTACTGGAAGAATAAATATGATGGGTACCCTAGATTATTCCTCCCAAAACTCTCGTAGTCATTTACTAAGTACCTCTTCTGTAAAAGACCTGGAATCACTGATGGCCCAGTGAGTCAGTATAACTTAAGGCCTAGCATCTGAATAGGGAACTAACCTTCTGCCCTATTTTGCCTACATCTGAGTAATGGATAAGGCAGGAAAATTTGGAGAAATTCCTTCAAAAGGATGAGAATTGAATGGCTACAAAGCAGGTTGCTCCTGCTCTTCCTATATTTCTCCGAGTACTTTTTACACTCGTGCTCAAATGCCTCCTTCAGACTATAGAAAAGAAAGGAAGGGAAAATGAGGTAAACAATGAGTAAAATAAAGCAGAGTTGGATAAATGCCATTTCAACTGTTCTGGTTTCTTTTGGATCTTATTTTCTTAATGCAGCCTGGGATCATAGCAGAAGCTATCTCAAACTCTGCTTGAACCCTTTGCTGAGGATGTGACATAACCCTACAGAAAGTTTTGTAGCTTCCCAAGAGGATACTCTCCAGGAGACCACGAGAATTTGGCTAACAGTTGTCAGATAAGTCCAACCAGACAATGATTGCAACCCTGAAGTGAAATGAGAGATTTCTGAGAGGGAGTAATAGCTGTTGGGCAGGGCCCCAAAGCTGGGGGAGGAAGCTCACTGTCTCTTACCTGCCTGGTTCCCTCAAATTCTTCCCAGTACTCCCATCATGCCCCATCGGGCCGTAGTCCCATAGAATCTCATGGGCTTCAATGAAGTACTGCCGAACTTTGCCTGTGAGTTGGTTCATAGGAGGGGTCATGGAGCAAGACTTGACCTTGTAGAGCGCTTGCATGCCATCTGGAGGAAGAACATCATGGTTGGCTCCATTCCACCCAACAGGTTTTGTAGCCAGATGACCCACCTTTTTCATTCTAATGTTTTTCCCTCCCACCTTTCACTAGGCCACTTTCTCTCACTCCTCAAGAAACTGGCTGAGAGAAAGGGAGCCTATGTGGGAATTCAAGTACCTTTACTTGCTAACCACAACTGACTCATTTACCAGATCCTCATTCCTGCTTCTGCAAAAGGCTTACATTGTAGCAATGTCACAGAGTTTGAAGTCATAGTACTTGAGTTCCAATCTAATTATTATCAATCTCTGTAGGGCATTTGGCTAGTCACTTCTTAATTTTGAACTTTAACCCCTGCTTTGTAAATGAGGAGAATAGGGATGTCTATTACACTGGGCTGGTGGAAGCATCACATTTATAAAGGGGGGTAAGAAAAAAAAAGGAGTAAGTTACATGTAAAGTGTGAAGCTCCCAAAATAATGGAACATCTTCTATACATGGAGATGAAACTTTAGACTGGGGAATGTCAGTAAATATGAATTCTAAGTAGTAACTCCAAATGTGGAATAATTTATAATGAGGCATAGTGATAACAGATGATACTGCCTTATATTTGCTTGGCAACTTATAGAGGTCAATCAAGTATACTATCACATTTGAGTCTCACATCATACCAAGGAAATTTGAAAATTGTAAATTAGAAATTTGAGGTAAAAAAGGAGGAGAAAATAATATTATTCTTTTGTTGCATATGTATTACATGCCAAGCCTTGTGCCAGATGCTTTATATATGTTACATACTTCAATCTTTATAACCATCATTAACAGACTTCTAATGTCCCCTTTTGCAGATGAAGAAAACTAAGGATCAGAGAGTTTAAGTAACTTTCCCAAAATTAAACAGCTAGTCAGTGGTAAAGCTGAGACTTAATCTCTTATTTTTTAACTGCAAATTTAAATGCATATTTTTTTCTTTCGGAGAAGTTATATGAATTACCAAAGTTAAACAATTGGTAGAGCAAAAGATTTGAATTCAGGCTTATTTGGTTGACCTTAAGGCCCATACTTGTTTCACTATTGTTCTGTATCCCTAACCTCCATCCATATTCATTCATACTCTCTTACCCAGGTACCTTTAGGACCAAGGGAGAGCCCTGGATGATGGAGCATGGGTAAGTGGCCTCTGTTGGCCTCAAACCTACCACCACAGACTCATTATCCTACCAGGCTGTAACTCCTTACCTACTCAAATCAACTTTCACATACGCATATTACTTTCCTGACACCTACATAATTTATCACATATCAAATAATTCTAGAAATTAAGAGCTAACAAAGATCTTAGAGACTATTTAGACCAAAACCCTCATTTTATAGATGTGGCAAATAAGGCCTATACATGGCAAGGGACTTTTCCAAAGTCATACAGTGAGTTTTTCACAGAGCTGAGATAATAACTCAAACCTTATAATAACTGGTCTAGTGTTCTTTTCATTGTCTCATATATTCTTCCTCTCCTCTGGTGCTCCTCAATGCACTATGCCATTACTTCAACAATTTTCACTCTAAAAACCAAGCCTTCTACCGCTGTTACTGTTGGGTTCCAACTAAAGCATAACTACTTGCCCACAATACTCTATGATCTCCCAAATAAGCCTTCATCTTTAATCTCTCCTTCACTCCCTGTTCAATTGGTGGTAAATACCTCCAGGTCTTAATTCCTTAGAATTCTGAGCAAAGAAGAACAGCTTAAAAATACTGCTTATCCCTCTCTATACCAACTTATGTTAGAGATGAAGAAGATAAAACCCAGAGAAATGTCCCTGAGGTCCCCCTGAAAGTTAATGGCTGATCCAGGGGAAAATCTGGCTAGGTCCCCAAATTCCAGTCTAATATTTCATCCTTTATACCTATCTGTCTCATATGAAAGACCTATCTTATGGCTCCAGGCTTCTGAGGATCATTAATGCCATCTCCCTTCTATACCTCAAGGGTCAAAGATTTTGGATCTCACCTTGCAAGTGACTGTTCACTTGACAGCTAATCAACCAGGTGCCAGGTTTCTGAGGCACCATCTCAGCAGTCACAAAGGTGGCTGGAAAGATGTGAGCCACATCAGTGCGGTGGCCCCGGATGGTCAGTATCTGTCCATGGAAGAAAGCTGTATGGACATCTACTTCATTGCCCATGCCAAATAAGTGCCATGCCACACGCTTCTGTGCACACATACTTAGATCTGGCAAGTTCCCAAAGACAAAGCCATTGATTGCTGCAAAGGAAAATCCAAAGAAAATATCAGAGTTAAGAAGTTAGCCTGATGAAAGATTTACCATCTGACAATAATAATAGATGACAATCAGATGAATTTTTAAAAAGCACACTGTGCTGACCATATACTTTATTTAATTTAAAATCTCATGAACAGGGGCGCCTGGGTGGCTCAGTGGGTTAAAGCCGCTGCCTTCGGCTCAGGTCATGATCCCAGGGTCCTGGGATCGAGGCCCACATCGGGCTCTCTGCTCAGCAGGGAGCCTGCTTCCTCCTCTCTCCTCTCTCTCTGCCTACTTGTAATCTCTCTCTCTGTGTCAAATTAATAAATAAAATCTTAAAAAAATAAAAAAATAAAATCTCATGAACAGCCTGGGAAAATAAGCAGATATCATTGAGCTCAAGCAAACAATAAAATAACCAAGGCTTAAGTGAATTTACTTCTTTCCCAAGGTCACAGAGCTATTAAGTAGTAGAACCAAGATTCCAACCCAGCAATCTGAGGAAACTTTCTAATGAATGGGGTTTATTTTCCAAGCTATTCTTCCCTTTCATGCCAATTTCCTTCTGAAATTTCCACCGCAGAATTTTCAAGTTAGCTAATGGTTATCAAAGGTAATTTGTGTAGAACCCAAGAGAAATTTGAGCTGTTGAAGCCATCCTTTACATCTTCCCTCTGAGTTTTTACCTTCCCTTGGGATTGTCTGGCTTTTAGACCATCTCTGGCACCAAAAAGACATGAATCTCTTTCTTAATTAATGAAAATAAAATCAACTTGTTTGTATTACTAAAATCAATTATTTACCAATGCCTCAGGTCTTTTTTGTGTTTAGTTTGTTTTAAATTTAATTACAGTGATCAACTTCCTTACTGCCAACCATTTTCCCCCACAAAGTGGATAATTCTCCCAACCTGTATAGGACAAAGAAATGCTGACTAAATATATCAGGGAGCAACCCTCACCCTGAAAGACTGGGAACAAAGTACATGACTTTGGAATCAAAAGCCTAGGCTATTACACATTAGGAGGCAAGGTACCTAATGGCAAGGGCACAGCCTCTGCAGTCAGACAGATCAGTGTTGGAATTTTAGCTGTGCAGTTTTTCTGTTCTGTAATCCTGGAGCCTCAATTGCCTCATTGGTAAAAAAAGGGAAAAGTTACCTACTACTCTTATTTCCTGTGAGGAGTTAAAACTGGGAAGAGCTACCCACTACTTTTAGTTCTTGTGAGATATATGGAAGTACCTGCCAAATGCTAGGCCCAATGTAAACCCTCCATCAATCTTTATTGTCATGGTGTGGCCACCCTCTCCCAGCTCACCATGCATCCTATTACTTTCCTGAAAGGCCGTATCTTCTTTGTCTACTGAGGTAGGATCTGAGCAGTAAGTGACAATATTCTCATCGATATGCCAGCTAAGGTTCTCATCTACCACACTGAAGAATAGGAAGAAATCATTATCCACATCCTTCCGCTTAGGAGGGGAATTCCCATCCAGAGTACCTAGAATAAGTAAGAAATATGTCCTTGAGAACCTTCTCTCCTTAGCAACAGTAAATAGGGGTACTCATAAAAGTAAATAGGAAGGGGGGTGCCTTAGGAGTCTTTTGGCAACAGAAAAGCAGATAAGGCTTTCTGCCTAATATATATTTCCAAATTTCTATTTCCCCAGTTAAACTCAATTCAGTTGAGCCTAGGACTTGAAGACTGGACATATAACACCTAGAAAAATTCCCTCCCACCATCCCTACCAGTATCTTCAACCCAGGGCCTTAATCTGACCATCCCCACATCGGGGGACTTCGTTGGAAATATGGTATGTTTAAGTATCATCAGACCTGGAAGACCTGGGTGTTGTAGGAGTATCCTACATATCCTACCATATTTCCAACAAAGTCCCCCAATTTTCCTCAAATCCTGAGGGCTATGCTTTTGATCCAAAACACACTTAAACTCTTATCACACACCTTACTTTTATGTGATTTGACTCCCATAATTACTAACTCAAGGTTTTAAAATGAAATAAGAAAATATTAAAATTTTTAAAAGGTAATGAAATAGGGAAAAATAGTAGAAAAAAACTTTAGCAGGGTTTATTCCTGCTAATAAACAAGGGTGCTGAATTAACACCCCTTCAGTTTTCTGTTTAATATGTAAGTGATTCAGCTACATCACTGTTTCCTGTAGATATCCCACACTGCATCTCAATAGCTCCCTGTGGTGCCTGTACCTCTTTTACATGTGATAAGGGGTCCAATTAGGCCAGTTGCAATGTCTCGTGGAGCATCTACATGAGAATGGTAGATCCATGTGAGGCATGCTGGGTCAGCATCAGTGGGTGCATGGCCTTCTGGAATGGTCCAGTTGTAAATGTGGCTGCCTCCCGGAGGAACATAGTCATCAGCTTTTAGCTGACCAGAGGAGCCATCTGGGTATAAAGAGCCTAGAAAATGAAATTGCACATGCCCAGTCTCAGGGTGAGAGGGAGCCTGGAAGATACAGAAGCCAAGAGAGGGCTGACATATGGAACAGTGTTCCTTACCACCTAAGGATATACATTCAGGTAATATCCAGCTGAAGAATCCCAGACCTTCCTCATATCAACAATGGGTGGAGAGGTGACAGCCATTGAAGGAGGAGCTGTGGCCATGGAAAGTGCTTCACACCCTGATCTAATAGTATCCTAGTACAAAACCAGGGGCACAGAAGTGAGAAAGAAGACAGAATTCCCTGCTTCAAGCACTCACTTTGGAAAACAGAAAACAGACAATTACAGAATATCAATCTTTTTTAAAGATATATATATATATACACACACACATATGTATATAAAGATGTTTAAAGATTTTTAAAGATGTTTTAAAGATACATATATATATAAAGATACATATATATGATGTTCAGTTAACCATTGTATAGTACATCATTAGTTTTTGATGTAGTGTTCAATGATTCATTAGTCACGTATAATACCCAGTGCACACCACAACATGTGCCCTCCTTAATATTCATCACCCTGTTATCTAAAGCCAACTTAAGTTCCTCTGAACATTAAAAATGGAACTATGCTATAATCCAATAATCACACCACTGGGTATCTACCCCCAAAAATACAAAAATTCTAATTCAAAGGGGTATATACACCCCTATGTTTATAGCAACATTATTTACAATAGCCAAATCATGGAAGAAAGCCAAGTGTCCATTCATTGATCAACTGATAAAGATGTGATAATTATATGTATATATACATATATATATATGTATACATATATATATACACATATAATACATATACATATACATATAATCATCACATCTTTATCAGTTCATCAATGAATACACACACACACACACACACACAAACACATACCAATGAAACATTATTTAGCCATACATAAGAATGAAATCTTGCCATTTGCAATGACATGAGTGGAGCTATAGAGTATTATGCTAAGCAAAATAACTCAGACAGAGAAAGACAAATACCATATAATTTCACTCATATGTATATGCAGAATTTAAGAAATAAAACAAATGAGCAAAGGGGAAAAAAGAGAAAAACCAAGAAATAGACTCTTAGCTATAGGTAACAAACTGATGGTTACCAGAGGGGAGGTGGGTGGGGAGATGGGTGAAATAGGTGGTGAATATTGAGGAGGGCACTTGTGATGAGCACTTGTTGAGATATGGAATTGTTGAATCACTGTATTGCATATCTGACACTAATATAATACTGTATGTTAACTATAGTACAATTTAAAATTTAAAAATGAAGTCAACTTAATGATCAGTTGGTCCACTTACCCTTTTTATGGAGGGGGAAAACTGAGGAAAAATAACTTGTCCAAGGCTACACAGGAATTAGTGGCCCAATCAAAACCTGTATTCCCTTTCTACTCCAGTCACTCACTGTTGTGTCATTATTATAGGCCACTGGATGGGAGATGCAGATTAGTAAACTGAATTTCCTCTTAAGAAAAAAAAATGGACCTTTCAGAAGACCATGACACTAGAATATTCACTATTATTCACAGCACACTTTTTTCTTTCCAAAGAACAGCCAAATGTTTTATGGAAATGTCATTCAAGTAATTCTTTGTGATAAAAAGCAGATTGAATCCCCGTATACCTGATGAAGAATATGAGGCCCAGAGAGGGGAAGTGGCTTGCCCAGAGTCATAGAGTATGAACAGCAGAAGTGATAACATTAGTTATCAGTTTTTCTGGGAGTGCCCTTGCCACCTCAGATAAATGAGGAGTTCTCATTCTTAGCTCCTTTCTCTCAAATGTCAGTAAAAGAAATGCAATATTTATTGTGGACAGGAGAAGGAAAGGGTGGTCTGACTTACCTTCTGAGTCCTTTTCATAGAAAACGCCATGAGGGTGTATGGTGTAGGGACGAGAGGCAAAATTCTTCAGGTGGATAAGGATGACATCTCCCACCTCAGCCTGCAACACTGGTCCCAAGAAACCCAACCAAGCTGGCTGGACCATTTCATCCATGTATGAGCCATCTCTGTATTCCTTGTAAATGGTTTTCTTGTAACTGCTCCCGATCCGATTCTTGTCAGATTTTAGGAAGCTGGAAGCTACCCTGGGAAGGAAGAAGAGAAAGACTCAGAATTTTGCCACCATCTTCAAACCTCTGGAGAGTTCTTTTCTAGAGAAGCTGACCAAAAATGTCTATTTTTGTTTAGGGCAAAACAAGGGAAAATGAGATTGTACTGATCAAAACACAGAAGGTTAGAGTCTAACTTTTAGACAATAGGAAGCATTAAATTAAAACATATAAAATTGGCACACCTGGGTGGCTTAGTCGGTTAAGCATCTGCCTTTGGCTTTGGTCATGATCCCAGGGTCCTGGGATCGAGCCTTGCATTGGGCTCCCTGTTCAACGGGGATGCTGCTTCTCTCTCTCCCTCTTCCCCTCTCCCTGCTTGTTTACTCTCTCTCTCTATCTATCTCAAATAAATAAACAAAAAAATCTTAAAAAAATAAAGCATACAAAATGATGATATTTGACCACTTTTAACCTCCAAAAAGTAATTTCACACAGTTCAACCTAATATATAGTAATGGGGAGACAATCAAATATGGACTGACTCTTTTTAAGTGATCAAATCCCAATCCATATGGCCTGACCTTGCATCATCTTGCTATATATATGTGATCTTATAGTATAATGGTTAAGATCACAAATGCTGGAGCCAGGATGACTTGATTAAATGCCTATATTGCTACTTCCAAATCTGTGCGACTTTGAGCCAGTTACTTAACTACTTTGTGCAAAATTTCCCCATCTGTAAAATGGGTATAATCATGGTACCAAGTTCAGAGAGTCAATACTGGTGACTAAAAAAATTAAAATACATAAAGAGCTTAAGACAGTGCCTATAAAATAGTTAAAGCTTAATAAATGTTAACTACTATTTCAAAATATTGGGGATAGGGAGGGGGAGGAGTAAGACGGTGGAGGAGTAGGAGACCTAAATTTTGTCTGCTCCCAGGAATTCAGCTAGATAGTTACCAAACCATTTTGAACACCTACAAACTCAACAAGAGATCAAAGAGAAGAATAGAAGCAATTCTATGAACAGAAAATCATCCACTTTCTGGAAGATAGGATGTGCAGAGAAGTGAATCCCAGGCGATATACAAGAAGATAGACCATGGGGGGAGGGGTCAGCTCCCAACATGCAGTAGAACAGCAGAGCACAAAATCAGAACTTTTAGAAGCCAGCTCTACTGAAGGACGTTGCTCCATAGGCTAAGTGGGAGGTGGAACACTTCCTGGGACAGTCTGGTCTCAGGACATGTGGGGTCACAGAAAGACTGGGGTGCCTGAGTATGGCAGAGCTTCCAGGTATAGAAGTGGGGAAGCTGGCTGTACAGACTGAACTGAGGAGTGGGCTCTCAGCTTGGGGTTACCTTAAGCCATGATCCAAGACATATTTGGGCCACTAATCTTCGAGCAGGGACCCCACAAGTGGAAGATCCGGGGACCCCCCTTCCTCCACCAGGAGGAGCAGTGTAGAAGCACTCTGCAGGAATCTGGTAGGTTTGGAATCTCCAAATGGGGCCATGTGCCAGAGTTATAAATGCTTGGTCACAGGCTGGCTGAGCACAGAGTGCGGCTGGAGATGAGGGAGAAGAGTGATTGACTGCTTTTCCCTGAGGGCACACTGAGGAATGGGGCCTTGAGCTCTTGGTTTCTCTGGGTCGGAGTATTGGGAGGCCACCATCTTCATTCTCATCCTCCAAAGCTGTACAGAAAGCGTTCAGGGGAAAAAAAGCTACCAAGAGCAAACCTGTGAGCAGATTGTTTAGCCTGGTCCCTCGCAAGGGTGGTGCAATTCCACCTCGGGCAAAGACTTGCGAATCACTGCAATGGGCCCCTCCCCCAGAAGATCAGCAAGAATATTCCAGCCAAGTCCAAGTTTACTGATCAATGAGAACTGCAAAACACCAGTGGTAGGGGAATACAGCACTTAGAATTCATGGTTTTTTCCCCATGATTCTTTAGTCTTTGAAAGTTAATTTTTTTAAAATTTTTGTTATTTTTTCTTTTTCTACTTTTTTGTTTTTCCTATTTTAATCTATTTTAACTATTTTATCTTATCAATACCTTTTTAAAAATCTTTTTTTAATTTTCATTTTTATAGTCATATTCTATCCCTTCATTGTATTTAACTTTGTTTTTTGTATACATATAAGTTTTTCTTTCTTTAAAATTTGGGGTACAATTTCTTCCAACAGACCAAAATATACCCTAAATCTAGCATATGACTGTTCTAATCTCCAGCCTGATCACATTTTTTTTCTTCTTTCAACCGACTTCTTATCTTATCAATTCTTTTTCTAAAATATTTTTTTAATTTTCATCTTTACAGTGATAATCCATCCCTTCATCATGTTTATATATATATATATATATATTCTTTCTTTCTTTTAAAATTTTGGGAGGCAGTTTCATCTACAGACCAACATACACCCAAAAATCTAATGTGTGGTTCTGTTCTATTCACGAGCCAAATCATATTTTTTTCCCTTTCTTCTCTCCCTGGTTTTGGGTCTCTTCTGATTTGGTTAGTGTATACTTTCCTGGGGTCACTGCTACCCTTTTATCATTTTCTTCTCTCATTCATCTGTTTTTCTCTGGACAAATTGACAAGGTGGAAAAACTGACTTAAAAAAAAAAAGAGGCAGTACCAATGGCTGAGGACCTAATCAATAAGGACATTAATAAGATGTCAGAATTAGAGTTCAGAATAACAATTATAAAGATTTTAGCTGGTGGGGTGCCTGGGTGGCTCAGTGGGTTAAGCCTCTAACTTTGGCTCAGGTCATGATCTCAGGGTCCTGGGATCAAGACCCACATAGGGCTCTCTGCTCAGAAGGGAGCCTGCTTCCCCCTCTCTCTCTCTCTGCCTGCCTCTCTGTCTACTTGTGATCTCTCTCTCTCTTTCAAATTAATAAATAAAATCTTTAAAAAAAACTGATGTTACATGGGCTTGAAAAAAAAACATAGAAGATACTAGGGAATCCCTTTCAAGAGAAATAAAATCTATTTCTAGAGAAATAAAAGAACTACATTCTAACCAAGTTGAAATAAAAAAAACTATTAATGAGGTGCAATAAAAAATGGAGGCTCTTACTGCTAGGATAAATGAGGCAGAAGAGAGAATTAGTGATTTAGAAGACTAAATGATGGAGAATAAAGAAGCTGAGAAAAAGAGAGGTAAACAAGTACTGGATCATGAGGGGAGAATTCAAGAGATAAGTGATACCATAAGGTGAAATAATTGGGATACCAGAAGAAGAAGAAGAAGAAAGAGAGAGGGGGCAGAAGGTATATTGGAGCAAATTATAGCAGAGCTAATTTGGGGAAGGAAACAAATATCAAGATCCAGGAGGCACAGAGAACCCACCTCAAAATCAATAAAAATAGGTCAGCAACTCATCATCTAATAGTAAAATGTATGACTCTCAGAGACAAATAGAAAATCCTGAAAGCAGCACAGGACAAGAAGTCTGTAACCTAAAACAGTAGAAATATTAGATTGGCAGCAGACCAATCCACAGACACCTGCCAGGCCAGAAAGGACTAGCATGATATATTCAGAGCACTAAATGAGAAAAATATACAGCCAAGAATACTATATTCAGCTAGGCTTTCATTGGAAATAGTGAAATAAAAAGCTTCCAGAACACAAAGAATTTGCAAACATCAAACCAGCCCTAAGGAAATACTGAAAAGGGTCCTCTAAGCAAAGAGAGAGTCTAAAAGTAATAGACCAGAAAGGAACAGAGACAATATACAGTAACAGTAACCTTACAGGCAATACAATGGCACTAATGTCATATTTTTCACTTGTTACCTTGAATGTAAATGGGCTAAATGTTCCAATCAAAAGACACAGGGTATCAGAATGGATTAAAAAAAAACAAGACCCATCAGTATGCTGTCTACAAGAGACTGATTTTAGACCCAAAGACACCTCCAGATATAAAGTGAGGGGGTGAAAAACCACTTACCATGCTAATGGACATCAGAAGAAAGGTGCAGTGGCAATCCTTATATCAGAGAAATTAGATTTTAAGCCAAGGACTGTAAGAAGAGGTGAGGAAGGACACTATATCATCCTTAAAGTGTTTATTCAACCACAAGATCTAACAATTTCAAATATCTATGCCTCTAACATGGGAGCAGACAATTATATAAACCAATTAATAACAAAATCGAAGAAACACAAATAATACAATAATAGTAGGGGACATTAACATTCCCCTCACTGAAATGGACAGATTATTCAAGCAAAAGATCAACAAGGAAATATAAGCTTTAAATGACATGCTGGACCAGATGGACATCATGGATATATTCAAAACATTCCATCCCAAAGCAACAGAATACACATTCTTCTCTAGTGCACATGGAACATTCTCCTGGATCACAAATCAGGTATCAACCTGTATCAAAAGATTGAGATCATTCCTTGCATGTTTTCAGACCACAGTGCTTTGAGACTAGAACTCAACTACAAGAGGAAACTTGGAAAGAACTCAAATACATGAAGGCTAAAAAGCATTCTACTAAAGAGTGAATGGGTCAACCAGGAAATTAAAGAAGACTTTTAAAAATTCATGGAAACAAATTAAAATGAAAACACAACTGTTCAAAATCTTTGAGATGCAGAAAAGGCAGTCTTGAGAGGAAAATATATAGCAATACAAGGTTTTCTTAAGAAAGAAGAAAGGTCTCAAATACACAACCCAACCCTACACCTAAAGGAGCAGGAGAAAAAAACAGCAAATAAAGCCTAAACCCAGAAGAAGAAGAGAAATAATAAAGATCAGAGCAGAAATCAATGAAATAGAAAACAAAATATCAGTAGAGCAGATCGATGAAACTAGGTGCTGGTTCTTTGAAAGAATTAATGATATTGACAAACCCCTGGCCAGATTTATAAAAAAGAAAATAGAAAGGACACAAATTAATAAGAGCATGAATGAAAGAGGAGAGATCATAACCAACACCAAAGAAATACAAACAATCTTAAGAACTTATTTTGAGCAACTATATGCCAGCAAATTTGACAATGTGGAAGAAATGTTTGAATTCCTAGAGATGTATAAACTACCAAAACTGAACTAGGAAGAAATAGAAAACCTGAACAGACCCATAACCAGTAAGGAGATTGAAGCAGTAAACAAAAATCTCCCAACAAACAAGAGCCCAGGGTTAGAAGGCTTCCCAAGGGAACTCTACCAAAAATTTAAAGAGGAATTAATACCTCTTCTCCTGAAACTGTCCCAAAAGATAGAAATGGAAAGAAAACTTCAAAACTCATTTTATGAGGGCAGCATTGCCTTGATCCCAAAAACAAAGACCCCATCAAAAAGGAGAATTACAGACCAATATCCCTGATAAACATGGATTCAAAAATTCTCACCAATATACTAGCCAATACGATCCAACTGTACATTGCAAGGATTGTTCACTACAACCAAGTGGGATTGATTCCTGGGTTGCAAGGTTGGTTCAACATCTGCAAATCAATCAATGTAATACAGTACATTAATAAAAGAAAGAACAAGAACTATATGACACTCTCAATAGATGCTGAAAAAGCATTTGACAAAGTACAGCATCCTTTCTTAATCAAAACTCTTCACAGTGTACAGATAGAGTGTACATACCTCAATATCATAAAAGACATCTATGAAAAACCCACAGTGAATATCATTCTGAATAGGGAAAAAGTGAGAGCTTTTCCCCTAATATCAGGAACACAGTAGGGCTGCCCACTATCATAACTGCTACTCAAAATATTACTAGAAGTCCTAGCCTCAGCAATCAGACAATAAAAAGAAATAAAAGGCACCCAAATTGGCAAAGAAGTCAAACTATCACTCTTTGCAGATGATATGATACTCTATGTAGGAAAACCCAAAAGACTGCACCCCAAAACTGCTAGAACTCATACAGGAATTTAGTAAAGTGTCAAGATATAAAATCAATGCACAGAAATCAGTTGCATTTCTATATCCCAGCAAGAAGATAGAAGAAAGAGAAATTAAAGAGTTGATCCCATTTATAATTGCACCCCAAACCATAAGATACATAGGAATAAATCTAACCAAAGAGGGAAAGGATCTGCACTCAGAATACTACAGAGTAATAATGATAGAAATTGAGGAAGACACAAAGAAATGGAAAAGCTTTCCATGCTCATGGATTGGAATAACAAATGTTGTGAAAATTTCTATGCTGCCTAGAGAAATCTACACATTTAATGCAACCCCTAGCAAAATATCATCAACGTTTCTCAAAGAAATGGGAGAAATAATCCTAAAATTTTTATGGAACCAGAAAAGACCCCAAAGAGCCAGAGGCGTGTTGAAAAAGAAAAGCAAAGCTCAAGGCATCACCATTCCAGACTTTAAGCTTTATTACAACACTGTAATCATCAAGACAGTATGGTACTGGGACAAAAAGAGACATACATGTCAATGGAACAGAATAGAGAGTCCAGAAATGGACCCTCAACTCTATGGTCAACTAGTCTGCAAGAAAGCAGGAAAGAATGTCCAATGGAAAAAAAGACAGTCTCTTCAACAAATGCCATTGGGAAAATAGGAGAGCCACATGCAGAGGAATGAAACTGTACCATTTCCTTACACCACACATAAAAATAGACTCAAAGTGGATGAAAGTCCTCAATGTTAGGCAGGAATCCATCAAAATCCTTGAGGAGAGTACAGGCAGCAACCTTTTTGACTTCAGCTCCAGCAACTTCTTCCTAGAAACATCACCAAAGGCAAGGGAAGCAAGGGCAACAATGAACTATTTGGGAATTAATCAAGATCAAAAGCTTTTGCACAGCAAAGGAAACAGTCAACAAAACTAAATGACAGCAGACAGATAGGAGAAGATATTTGCAAATGACCTATCAGATAAAGGGCTAATATCCAAAATCTATAAAGAATTTATCCAACTCTACACCCAAAGAACAAACAATCCAATCAAGAAATGGGAAGAAGACATGAACAGACATTTCTCCAAAGAAGACATCCAAATGACCAACAGACACATGAAAAAGTGCTCAGCATCACTCAGCGTTAGGAAAATACAAATCAAAACTACAGTGTGATACCACCTCACACCAGTCACAATGGCTAAAATTAACCAGTCAGGAAATGGCAGGTGTTGGCGAGAATGTGGAGATAGGGGAACACTCTTACACTCTTGATGGGAATGCAAGCTGGTGAAACCACTCTGGAAAACAGTATGGAGGTTCCTCAAAAAGTTGAAAATCGAGCTACCCTATGACCCAACAATTGCACTACTGGCTATTTACCCTAACGATACAAATGTAGTGATCTGAAGAGGCACGTGCACTCTAATGTTTATAGCAGCAATGTCCACAATAGCCAAGCTGTGGAAAGAGCCTAGATGTCCAACAACAGGTGAATGGATAAAGAAGATATGATACACACACACACACACACACACACACACACACACACACACACACACAATGGAATACTATGCAGTCATAAAAAACACAAAATCTTCCCATTTGAAACAGTGTGGATCGAACTAGAGAATATTATGCTAAGTGAAATAAATCAATCAGATAAAGGCAATTATCATATGATCTCACTGATATGAGGAATTTGTGAAACAAGACAGAGGATCATAGGGAAAAGGAGGGAAAAATGAAACAAAATGAATCCAAAAAGGGAGACAAACCATGAGATTCTTAATCTCAGGAAACAAACTGAGGGTTGCTGGAGGGAAAGGGGGTAGGAGTGATGGAATGGCTGGGTGATAGCCATTGGGGAGGGTATGTGTTATGGTGAGATAAATAAATAAATAAATAAATAAATAAATAAATAAATAAATAAATAAAGTATTGGGTTTGGGGCTTAATAAATTTATCCCTCAAGGACACCTCTAATAAAAAGCCTCTGTTACTCTAAAACTAGATGGATAGGAAGGCGGTTTGTTAAAAACAAACAAACAAATAAAGCTGCTTTTCTTACTCTAACACATCTTAGAGAGCTTTGAGTTATTACAGTCAACTTTGGGGAATTCTGAGTCTTTGGGGAAGAAAACTGATTTAAGACCTCAAAAGATTCTTTGATACATTTTTTAACAGCTATTTGAGGAACATGAGCAAATCTCTAAGATTAAGAAAGATTAATCTTATGGAATTTGTGAAAGGCAGAATGGTGAGAAGAGTCCTAGATTTTCATCCACATTATGCAGGGTTGAATTCCAGCTCTTCCATTTACTAGCTGTAGGATTTGGGCAGGTCACTGGATCTCCTTGAATCTCAGTTTTCTCATCTGTAAGATGAGGATATTCATACTCACCTCATAGAGCTTTTGTGAGAATTAGGTGAGAGAAAGTATGTAAATTTCTAGTGTGGTAACTGTTGCAGAGGCACTGTTACATAAGTGATAAGTACTACTATTATTTCCTTGATTCTGAGGCTTACCATATTTATTCACATTTTCACATGTGCAAAATCAATGTAGTTCCACTCAACTATAGGAGCATAGTTCTGTCATACACATCTTATAAATACAGTATATTTTTCATGCTTCTTTCTTTTTTGAAAGCATTGCAGATATCATTTTTGAATCAAGAGAATATGGAATTAACTTGAAGACCCTAAAAATGCTGAGAAACCTCAGTGTGGAAAAGCAGACTCCATGTAGGTTGCTGTCTCCTGAGTCCAATAACCCTCTTACAAGCAAATGTGCCACTGGATATATGGCCATGGAGATCAGGAGCTGGCTGCTAATACACCCTGAGAAAAGATTTTCAGAAGACTACTTCCTGACCTCAAGGGTGCCCCCACCAACTCCAGCTGTAATTCCATAAATGATTAAACATACATGTCGCCATCAAGAGTCTGGTTCCTGATGACGTTCCTTCCCTTGGGAGCATAGTTCCACTGCACATCCTGGATGCCCAAGTAGTAGACTCGAGTGGCCCCATCAGTTGGACGGGGCCACAAAGGTTGCATCAACAACAGAGTCCAGATGAGATGGCCTGGTTCCATGGTCCACATTACTCTGGGAAACTGGAAGATGAATAGCTGCTGGTATGAGAGAAAGAAAACAAAAAGGCTTTCAATGTGTCTGGAAAACTAAAGAGGCAAGAGCCAAACCAAGTGCCTGAGAAAGCAAAAACCAATTAGCACAGAATCTTTCCCTTACCTCATCCCTTTCAGTTCAAGAAACGTTCAATGATCTGTGTATATTGGACTTTGGAGAGCAAAGTTGAAAAGTCACTTATAGTGATAATCATGCATCACTTCTTTCAGATTAGAAGTCTGGATACAGTTCCTTCACCAGTATAAAAGGAAGGATGTACTCTGCCCCAAGAACCAGGAAACAGACATCAGAAAACTGATTGGGTCACTGACTCACTTGGTACCTAAATCAAGTCACCAATTCTCCCTTTGCCTCTTTTTCCTTTGTTGCCACTTTCAATCCTCTATGAATTGTTTAAAAACAAATGAGAATTTACAAAAAAAATTTACTAGAATCTTCATAGACTTAAAAAAGAAAATAGCCAAAGTGTAAATGAACACTAGAATGAATGACTAAATGTATTTTATTCATACAATGGAATTATATATAGCAATGATGATGAATAAACTATAACTACAAATAAATATATAGAATGTCTCTCATAAAAGTAATGTTGCAAAAATAAACAAGACACCAGAAATCAGACAAAAGAATACACATCCTGTATGATTTCGTTATGTAAAGTACAAAATCAGGTAAAACTAATCTATGCTGTTAGAAGCCAGGACAGTGTTTGCCCTTTAGGAAGGGATAACTGACTGGGAAAAGAACAGGATAAAGGCTTCTAGCTATGTTATGTTTCTTGATCTACATACTGGTTACATGGTTGTATTCAGTTTGTGAAAATATATTGAGCTATGAATTTAGCATTTGTGCACTTTTCTGCATGTGTGTTATGCCTCAAAAAAGTGAATAATGAAGGAAAACAAGTAAAAATATGTGAGGGAAATATTAACTTCTCAGAAGAAATGTTCTCACTGGTTTTACTGCTGTGCACAAACCCATTTTATTAGACCAATCCTGAGTCAGCGTCAGAACTGAGTCTCCAGCCTTTCATTCCAGCACATCAGCCAAAAGGCAAGACTTCTTGGTATTGGGATGAAGCATTCAGTTAAATCATACACAGCTACAGTCAAACCAAGGAACATAGACAACAATATAAATACACATATACATATACATAAGTGGATACAGTCTTATCTAAAAGAAGACCTAAGTGCATGTAAACTTATCTAAAACCAAAAATACACACACTTGCATCTACACATAAAACCACACCATCATAAAGAACCTTATTACTTTCATAATAATAATAATGATAAATCAATATAATAATATGTATGTGTATGTAAGGCAAGCCAGACACTATACTGAGTTTTATATAGATTAAATCATTTAATCCTCACAACTACACTATGAAGCATATGCCATTATTATCCCTATATTACAGAGGAAGAAACTGCAGAACAAAAGTGTAAAGTAATTGGCCCAATGTTACCTCATTAGCAATCAGTAGAATTGAGTTGTGAGCCCAGAAGGTATGACTTCAATGTCTATGTTCTTGATCACTGTACTATACGACCTTCCACAAAATACACTTGCACACTCACATATTTATATACACAGAGAGCATGCATATGCCCATAGCCATAGCTATATCTGGGAAAGTCCCATACACTCTGAAATATGTAATCACATGTTGTTATAATCACTTCTAGAAACAGACATACATACTCATATAGGAAGAGATATACCTAATCGATATCATTCATGATGAGGATAATACTTATGGAAGCTACCATTTGTTGAGAGATTACTATATACTAAACACCATGTTCAGTGGTTTATATAAATTATTTCACTAAATTCTAGTCCTAAACACATGAGGTAAGGACTATTGATCAAAAATAGAAAATCAAAGATATGTACAGACTCACATATGGATAGGAAATTCCCAGATATTTACCCTGGCTAGACCTAGATATTTACCTTGATTAATAAACAGAACAATAGACTCCCCTACAAAATCTCAGACCCTTCCACATACAGCAGTCCAAGTGTTAATTCCCAGTCTCCATATGACATTTGGAAGAAAACCCTTGATATAGAGGAGGACCTGTTCCTGGGTTTTTCTTTCCAAAACCTGGGTTTCTCACTGACCAGTTGTGTAGACTTGAGTAATACATAACCACCCTAAACTTGTTTTCTTACTTATAAAATATTTATAATAATGTCAGCCTTGGGAGAATAAATTAGAAAACTTATGTGAGAGGGCCCCAGTACAATTCATGTTTAGAACATAACAGAAAGTAACTGTTGGTTTCCTTCTCCTTCTCCCACCTGGCTACACTTTGTTTATTTATCTTTACTGTCTCCTGACACATCATATGTTCTATATTTCTACTGTAAGGGCTAACTTAAATCCTAAATTCCCCCAGAAGGCCCCTTGTATGCTCTCCATGGCACTGTCCTCTGAAAGACTACTTACTCTCTCTAACATCAACTACATTAAGTCAGATTTGTATTTTTGTTACCTTCTGTGAATTGGCTCATGAACGGTCTTTATTTCCCAGATTGGACTATAAACTCTTTGAAAGTGGATGTCATGTCTTAGAAGTCTTTGTGTATCTATTGCCAAAAATGGTGATGGGGGCTCTGTAGGTATACCATAAACAGCTACTGCTAGGGTGCCATAAGGTGACACAAACATACATTTTCCCACCGCTTGACTCTGGTTCAAGTTTGGAACTGATTTCAAAGAGTGATTTTCAGCAATTCACTTTAGTAAGCCTGAGTTTCCCTACCTACAATAAAATGGAGCTGCCCTATACAGTTCTTACCTTTTTGGGGTCATGAGTGCTCGAGAATTTAATGAAATGCAAAAATGCAGAACTACAAAAAATGCTTTACAAAAAGAGCTCTCAAAGAATCCTTTTAAGCTCTCACACTCTGCCAATACTCACATTCACTGATAAAACACAGGTGCATTTAAATGTGTCTAAATATAGTCCCACATACATAACAAAAATGCCTTGGAACCCTTGACAGGAAGTGGGTGTTCAATAAAAGTTCAATAAAAGTTTGGATATAACCTAGACATCATTTAAGCTTCCTTTTCAGAAAGATGCCAGCAAAGCTGTTGTACCTTAAACTCACTTAACTGGAGAGAAAACTGCCCTAGGTAAGAGTTTCACAATTAGAGAATATCATGATAAATGTGAAAATATTCTATAAATAAACCAGTACAGACCTTCAGCATACAATGAACAAGCATTCAAAAGTGGTGACTAATGACTAAAAGAGCTAGACAATAAAAACCCGAGAAAAAATAATACCAAGCATTTGCCTAGCACTTCCCACTATATAGTATGATTTTTATATCTGCCATCTTTTTAATTCTCGAACTTTTGTGAGATAAGGATTGTCTTCCCCATTTCGCATCCAGGACACAGGGTTTGAAATCAGACTACCTAAACCAATCCTAGATCCACTTTTCCTGTGTGACTTGATAAACTACTTCATTTCTCTAGACATTGTTTTCACCTTTGAAACTGAATTAATACCATTAGCTATATCTCAGAGTAGTTTTGAGGATTAAATGAATATAAATCTATAAGTGCATAGGACACAAGAGATCAAGTGCCCAAGTAAATGATCCAAAAGTATTAGTGGCTATTATTTTTTTTTCTTTTTAAAATATTTTATTTATTTATTTGACAGAGAGAGAGAGATCACAAGTAGACAGAGAGGCAGACAGAGAGAGAGGAGGAAGCAGACTCTCCTCTGAGCAGGGAGCCCAATGCCGGGCTTGATCCCAGGACCCTGAGATCATGACCTGAGCCAAAGGCAGAGGATTTAACCCACTGTGCCACCCAGGTGCCCCATTAGTGGCTATTATTATTACAGATGGGAAATAGGTTTAGAAATGAAACTTGTCAGGATCACAAAGATTTAACATTTTATACATAGCCACAACATGTACAAAATCATAAGTTCCTATATACAGCAGCACAAGCTAAGCATACAGGTACATCTATTTGGCTGAGATTAGTCTCTTTGGAAGCAACATGATATAATGAAAAATATCAGAACTTTTGAGTCAGATAGACAAGTTTGAATACTGTTTTTCAGTTGTATTTGAAGGAAATAGCATTGAGTATTTAATAGTCACATGAAAAATATTAGTTTTCTTTGTCTCTAATTACTGATTTCCTCTTTTTATTCCCAAAACTGTATTTGTTGTTGCTATTATTGTTGCTATTGTCATTTTTAATTTGGCTTTATAATACACTATAAGAACAGAAGAAAGGGAAAACCCATAAAATTCCTTAAGGGTTATCAGGATATCTAATGGTAAAACTGAAAATCTTCAGACCCTAGGAAAAAATAGGTTCTAATCATCATGTATTAGTTGTATGACATTGAGCAAGTCACCTAATATCCTGAGCCATACATGGTGATGATCTCTTAAATGGAGATAATCTCTGCTTTGAGTTCCTCATTAGTTTGCTATGAAAATTTGATGAGATAATGTATGTAAATCCTTATGTAAACTTTTCACTTGGGCAGGGCTCTTTTATCTGAGCTGAGTCCAGAGAAGAAAGTCTTAAAGAAAAGCCAGACTCAGGAGGAAAAATGAAAGGGAAAGGTAAAAAAAAAGGAAATAGATAAGGTAAGCAAGAATCCTAGGAGAAAACCAAAAGAACGAACAAAAGAAAAAGAAAGAAAGAAAGAAAGAAAGAAAGAAAGAAGAAAGAAGAGGAGAGGAGAGGAGAGGAGAGGAAAGCAAAAAGGGAAAGGAAAGGGGGAAGGGAAAGGAGAAATGGAAAGGAAAAGGAAGAAAGGAAGGAAAGAAAGAAAGAAGAAATAAACTAAAGAGGAAGAAAAAAAGAAAAGAGAAGAAAGAAAAGAATGAAGAGGTGCCTAGAGGAGGGGGGAAACAGAGAGAGGAGAGATGGAGATGGAAAGAGGAGAGAGAGAGAGAGAGAGAGAGAGAGAGAAAGGGTGAATGAATTTCTGGGCTACTTGGAATTAGACATAGTTTAATTAATATACACTTGAAAATAACCTTAGGGAGGGGCACCTGGGATAAGCCTCTACCTTCGGCTCAGGTCATGATCTCAGGGTCCCGGGATGGAGATCTGCATCAAGCTCTCTGCACAGTGGAGGGCCTGCTTCCCCCCTTTCTCTGCTTGCCTATCTGCCTACTTGTGATCTCTCTCTCTGTCAAATAAAATAAGTAAAAATCTTTAAAGAAATTTAAAAAATAACCTTAGGGAAAATAAAACTCAGCAACAAACCAAGTCTCTCCTTCCTTAACCTCATCTTCCTGTTATCAAAATGCCACATGGGCCTGGTCCCCATTACCCATAACAATTTGCATTACTGTTTTCCCTGGGATTTGCAAGTTGTTCCTTTAATGCCACAGTGCTCTTTTCTCTCCCTCCAACTCTCTTCCTGTGTTGGGCTACACTGGGCTGGACAGGCTCATTCTAGACAAAAGATCACTCAACTGAACACAGGAATGCTGAGCTAATCTTGGGGTCTGTCTCTAATCCTGGCAGCCTTTCTAACAGAACTCTCTGTCAAGATGATCTTTTGGTTCTCTGTTTTCTTAATGCTTTAATGTTCTTTCTTCACCCTGTGACCCAAAACAAAACAAACAAGCAAAGGGGAAAGAAATGGGGGGGTGGGGGGGAGCAAACCAAGAAAGAGACTCTTAACTATAGAGAACAAGCTGATGGTTACCAAAGGGGAGGTGGGTGGGGGAAGGGTTAAATAGGTAATGGTGATTAAGGAGTGAACTTGTAATGAGCACCAGGTGTTGTAAAGAAGTGTTGAACCACTATATTGTACACCTGAAACTAATATTACACTGTATGTTAACTAACTGGAATTTGAATAAAAACTTAAAAAAATAGCTTGCATATAGGGATTTTCTCACCTTCAGTAGGTTTAGGCCTTTGTCTTCTGGGAGGGAAAATGCAGAGAATGTTAAAAGCCCCAAAGGGTTCCAGATAGTACAAGTACAATTTATATTATTATTTAATCATTATTATTGTATCCTAGCATGACAGAGGTGGGAAAATTTAGTCCCAGAGAGGAAGAGATTCACCTGAAATCCTGAGAGCCAGTACTAGACCCTAAGATTTCTGATTCCCCAGTCTGGCAATAATGTCCAGCATATCACCACCATACCATTCCTGGGACAATATGATTCCACTACATTGGCATTTGGAGTAATAAGACTGCTTTATTTCCTCATACCCCAGTTGCAGTATCATAGAAAGCAAACTGATTTTAAATTAGATGACCTGGATTCAAATTCTTCTTCTTGCCTGTAATAGCTATATGACCTTTCACCAAATCACTTTTACCTACCTGAGCCTCAGTTTTCTCATCCAAAAATGGGAATATTTATATCACAGGACTGTTTTGAAGTTCAAACAAAATCATGGATTTGAGCCCCTAGCAAAGAGCTTGTAATACAATAGATGCTTTGTAAAAAGATCAAATGTGTTACAGATTCATATATCTATAAAGACTTTTAGAAAACAACTTTATTCAACCCCTTGATGTTACATATAGAAAACTGAGGTCAGAGAGATAAAGGGATTTGCTCAAAGACAAGCAGCCAGTTATTGGCAAAGCCAGAATATGAACCCATGTTTTCTAAAATATTTCTGCTATTTAGACACTAAGCATAAGATATAATTTTGATTTTAAGCTTGATAGTTTGTTTCAGCTATCATTTATTGCCTTATTCTATGCCAATTTGGATCTCAAAACATAAAACCAAGTGGTTGTTTTTAATTGTTTGAGGTTCCCATTTATGTAATCCTCAGAACCATCACCTCAATAAACTCCTCAGAGTTGTGAGGCAGAAAAGGAGCACATTATTTCAGCAAGAAAATTAACTACTCTATACAGCCCCATGACTAATCCTTGAAGCAGTCAAGCCAGTGTGGTTCTGGTCATTTTGGCAAGAGAAATGAAAGGAGCCTCTTGTTCACTTTAACTTCCCTGCCCACTCATCCAAGCTTCCTCCAACCTCTCTTACAGTGACTTTCCTAGTGACCTAGGACTCCCCTAAACCCAGCAAAATAAAGGTTTTTGCAAAGAAAGGTAGGTGAGGTTGGGTTTGGAAAGAGAGGAAACAAAGCTTACCTTTGTTAGGGTAAATAAACCCTTCCATATTTATGTCAGTGGCCCAGTGATGCTGAACTGCAGCCTCCGGTGTGAGTTGGCCAGGCCTGCTCAGTCAGTATTCTGAGTTACAGAGCCTTTCTCATAAATAAGCCTAAGGTTCCAATTTGGCTGGTGTTACTGGAGTGGAATGAATAGAAGAGAGGGCAATGCTGGGTGCCTTTTTTTCCCCAAAAAACTAAACTTTTGGAATGTCTTGTTCCTCCCAGTTTGGTACAAAACCCTGGATGGTTCCTTGACCTTATCCAGGTGTTTTCCAAATCCTGGTTAGAATCTCAGGAGGAATTACAAGGGGGTGGCCTGCATTTTTGTTATCAAAGCTGGATAGTTGGTTTTTGCTGAAAGGGGGAGGAAAATGCACTGTCAGTGTGACCAGTCAAAACTCATAGACAGATTCCAGCAGCCCTATATAAGAAATGGGACCCTTTGGAAGAGTTATTAGATGTGGGAAGGGCCCCCATCCCTACCAAATTTTTTCCTTCTCCTGTGAAACACAGTCATCATCCCTGTCTGTTATTCTAAGGCCATGGTTGCTTGGTAAGAGAGAAAAAATGAAACTGGTAATAAAATGAAGAGCTTTCTACATGTCAGGCCCTATGCTAACCACCTTACATGCATTCTTTAAGTCTCATAATCATCTTGTGAAACAATTATTTTAATTCTTCTTATTTTACAACTGAAGAAAACCAGGCTCTGAGAAAGAAGGCAACTTGTCCAAGGTCACACTGTTAGGAAGTAAAAGGGGAGGGGGAATTTTACTGGGTCCGTCTAGACTTTTAGCCACCACATTATCATACTGTGCTGCTAAGGGAAGAAACAGAAAACCTTTTTGAGATGAGGAAAGTGGCTTCAAAATTATGTTCCTGCTGTGCACCAGTCATTGCTAGATTTTTTTAATGTACATTAACTCTACCTCTGCCATTTCTAGCAATCCCTAGAGTGAAAACCCAGGACTGTTATTACTAACATGTTCCATCAAGGAGAACAAATGTAACTAAAAGATAGTCTGGATTAACATAGGTCAATATCCTAAAACCCAAGGAGACCCAGAAGAATTGGAAATATTAAATAAAAAATAAACTGAAAAAAAGGCAAATGGATCCTAAAATTCTCGAGTAAAATTGGAGTCTGGATTATTTTTTTTAAAAACCAAGGGCCATCCTTATTCTTACGAGAAAGAGAGGGTAGTGAAAAATGACTAGCCTGAGTCAAATTACCTAGGTTCCAGCCATGGTTTGCTCTTGCAGTAATCAACCATGTGGCCTTGGTTCAGACTCTTCTTTTCTCCTGGCCTCAATTTCTCCATTTGTACAATAAGGACCTTGAACCAGATATGGACCCTCCTAGCTCTGTAAATTTACATATCTGTGATTCCATGAAGATAGCATATTCTTTACATTAAGAGTAGAAAATAAAGAGGTTCAAAAAAGCAAAGTATAAGGAACAAATAGGTATAGAGTAATCTGTGGAGAAAAGGTAGAGAAGTTCATACCTCTTTAGAAAGGACTGCATCTACCCACTAGACCCAGGTATAGGAAGGAGACAGGTATGATGGTGGGTCTACCACCTAATATCCTTACTTTGTGATGAGATCTTGGCTAGAAGCAAATGCTGTTCTCTAGGCAGGCTTGACACATTTTCTCTCCTGGATTTAAAGTGTCTGGAGCAGGGTCCAGGGAGGAGAACTTTCAGAGACCTAGCTGATGGGGCAAAGTCTGGGTCATAAACCAGTGGAGGTACTTAAGGGTGCCTACACACTTAGGAGCTGCCCCCACAGACTGCACCCCAGGCTTCGCCAAGTAGAAGCAATCAGCAGGGAGAAAGGAGGAGTCACAGGTTACAGTTCCCTCAGAAATGTTTAGTGATCAAAGGAAGCTGGATCAGGCCATATCAGCCCTTGAGGTTATCTGCCTCTTCCCCTACTTGGCACAGATGTAGACCTTGAAGTTACAGGGGTAGGTGGTGAACAAACCCATTAAGCTGAGTTCCAAGTCCAGGCTCTAAGGCATTTATGACAGGGAGTGGAGGGGATAAGGCCTCTGTCCTGACTCATAAAATACAAGAAACAGGTCATATAGACACACTTAAGTCAACACAGTGAAGGCTGCAGGAGGCCATTGAGACTAGGTTTCTGAGCTTATATTATTCATTCAGTAATTCACTGTGGGAACACACATTGCCTACTTCTACAAATCCTGGGCACATTTCCGGAACCTTTCCTCAGGGGTCACCTAAAAAATGTTTAAGTCAATACCTATAGAACAGCAATTGGTAAATTATTTCAGTAAGAGGTCAGTTAGTAAATATTTTATTTGGAGAATGGAGAGCCTCTCTCTGTCATAACTACTAAAAAAAATAGCAATGCAGCACATTAGCTATATTTATGAAACAATAAAAGTTAATTTAAAAAACAAGAAGCAGGACAGATTTGCCCCACAAGCTATCATTTGACTACCCCTGCTATAGACTGTTTTGCAATATAAAAACTTGCAACGTGGCAACTTATTAAGAGCACAGAAACTAGAATCAGATATCCTGGATACAAATCCCAAATTTACAACTTCCTGAGTCTGTGATCTTGGAGAAGTAATTAAATCCTTCTAAACCTCAGTTTTACCTCTGTAAAATTTAGAATAATTATGGTACCTGGGCTTTTATGAAAACTGAAGTAAAATTATACATGTGAACTATTTAACACAATGTTTGGCAAAAAGTAAATTCTAGAAAAGAAGTTATCACTTCAAATTTTTTAATAAAGAAATTAATCTAAATTTTTCCTTTCTCATTCTAAGAAAACAAGTCATACTAATTCATGCTAAAATATATTTCAAGAATTTTGGCTCTAAGTTCTAGTTATATTACTAAAGAAAACAGAGATAATTGTGGACAAATCATTTTGCCTTTATGAGACTATATTACTTCACCTGTAAAATGAAGAAGGTGATCAAGACTTACCATTTTTCAAAATTATTTTTGGGAGCAAAACTATTTCCCCCAAAATAATCTTATAATAAACCCTCACTGTCTATGGAAGATGAAAGTGGAGATTTCCTGGTGGGGTTAGGAGAGAGAAAGAAAATGAGCAGGCTAAGGGGATTCAGGGACCTTCCCATTTGTATGGCTGCCCGCTCAGACAATGTGGTTAGACCTGGAGCACTAGCAAATAATCTTGATCACTCTAAAGGAACATTTGAGAAACACAAGACCAGAATGCACTTAAAAGTCCTTTAAGTCTCAAAACACAAAGGCAACCTGCTGAATAGGAGAAGATATTTTAAAAATTATATATCCAAAAAGGGGTTAATACCCAAAATACATGAAGAATTTATACAACTCACAGGGCACCTGGGTGGCTCAGTTAAGCATCTGACTCTTGATTTCAGGTCAGGTCATGATTTTAGGGTTTTAAGATCAAGCCCTGTTTTGGGTTCTGTGCTCAGCAGGGAGTCTGCTGGAGATTCTGTCTCTCCCTCTGCCCCTCCCTCTGCTCATGCTCGCTCTCTCTTTCTTTCTCTATTTGTAAAGTAAATACATGAATCTTTAAAAAAAATTATATGACTCAAAACCAAAGCCTCAAATCAAACAAATAATCTAACTTAAAAATGGTCAGAGCACTTGAATAGACATTTTTCCAAAGAACACATATGGATGGCCAAAGACACATGGAAATATGTTCAACATCAGGAATCATCAGGGACATGCAAATCAAAACCACAATGAGTTATCACCTCACACCTGGTGGAATAGCTAAAATAACAGGAGAAATAACAAGTGTTGGAGGGGATTGTAGAAAAAAAGGAGCCTCATATACTGGTGGTGGGAATGAAAATTGGTAGTCACTGTTAAAAACAGTATGGAGTTTCCTCAAAAAAATAAGAATAAAATTACTATATAATACAGCAATTTCACTACTGGGCATTTACCCAAAGAAAATGAAAACACGAATTTGAAAAGGTATATTCACCCATATGTTTACTGCAGCATTATTTATAATAACCAAGATGCAAAAGCAACCTAAGTAACCATCAATAGATGAATGAATTAGAAAGATGTGGTATGTGTATACAATGGAATATCACACAGCCATAAAAGAGAATGAAATCTTGCCATTTAAGTAACATGGATGGACCTAAAGACTATAATGCTAAGTGAAGTAAATCAGTCAGAGAAGGAAATATACCACATTAATTCTTTCATATGTGGAATTTAAGGAAAAAAAGCAAAGAAAAATAAGATTAAAAAAAAAACCCTTAAATACAGAAAACAAACTGGTGGTTGCCAGAGGGGAGGTGGGTGAGGGGATGGGTGAAACAAATAAAGGGGATCAAGAGTATACTTATCTTGAGGAGCACTGAGCTATGTATAGAATTATTGAATCATTACAGTACATATATGAAACTAATATAACATTGTATGTTAATTACACTTCAATAAAAAAAAGAAAAAAAACAGATCCTTCTGGTTTCGAATTCTGTCACAAACTCATACTTTTATTTATTCACCTAATGAATATTTCCAGGTTATAACTGTGTATGGGCAATCACAAAGTCATGGCCCTGGGATGGCTAGATGAGAGGTTTACAGGGTCCCTCACTATCTAGTGTGGGAAACATAGTGTTTGAAGTCAGAAAGACTAGGGTTTGTAGCCTGTCTGGTTTATTATGAACTATTTACTTAACCTTTCTGAACCACTGGTTCCTCATCTATAAAAGAAGGACAATAAAACTTCCATGACTGAAACATTGTGAAGATTAAATAAGCTTGCATTTTCATGAACCTGAAACACAGTGCTCAACACTTTAGAGACCTTCAACAAATGTATTATTTTTCCATCCCATCTTCCCTACAGTGAAATTTAGTGGCAACATAGGGTACTTAGTGAAAAGAAATAAAACATGGACAGTGCCCTGGCATAGCCAGTCTGCCTACTTTATCTCAGGGTCATTTCATGAGCTTGCCCTTAATAGTTCTTTGAGAGAGAGAGAGAGAGATAGAGAGAGA
>LNAC01001017.1:242239-316803 GCA_002007465.1 Ailurus styani | reverse complement strand
ATATATATATATATATATATACCATATCTTCTTTATCCATTCATCTGTTGATGGACATCTGGGCTCCTTCCATAGCTTGGTTACTGTGGACATTACTGCTATAAACATTTGAGTGCACGTGCCCCTTTGGATCATAACATTAGTATCTTTAGGGTAAACACCCAGTAGTGTAATTGCTGGGTCATAGGGTAGATCTACTTCCAACTTTTTAAAATTTTATTTTATTTTTTCAGTGTTCCAAGAGTCATTGCTTATGCACCACACCCAGTGCTTCTTGCAATATATGCCCTCCTTAATAAACAAAACCAGATGTCACCCATTCCCAATCCCCCTCCCCTCCAAAACCCTTAGTTTGTTTCTCAGAGTCCACAGTCTCTCATGCTTCACTGCCCTCCAATTTACTCGAATTCACTTTTTCTTCCCTTCCCCTAAAGTCCTCCATGTTATTTGTTATGCTGCTAAAGTAAATGAAACCATATGATAATTGACTTTATCTGCTAAACTTATTTCACTAGGCAT
The DNA here is from genome assembly GCA_002007465.1 of Ailurus styani. Taxonomy (NCBI): domain Eukaryota; kingdom Metazoa; phylum Chordata; class Mammalia; order Carnivora; family Ailuridae; genus Ailurus; species Ailurus styani. The sequence continues at coordinate 316,284 of LNAC01001017.1, read as the reverse complement.
AATCTCCTCCAGTGCCATCCATGTTGATACAAAAGTTGGGTATCCGTCCTTTCTGATGGGTGCATAATATTCCATTGTATATAGGGAACATATCTTTTTATCCATTAGTCTGTTGAAGGGCATATTGGCTCTTTCCACATTTTGGCAATTGTGGACATTGTTGCTATGAACATTGGAGTACAAATGGCCCTTCTTTTCACTACATCTGTATCTTTGGGGTAAATACACAGTAGTTGCCAGGTCATAGGGTAGCTCAATTTTAATTTTTTGAGGAATCTTCACACTGTATTCCAAAGTGACTGCAACAACTTGCATTCCCACCAACAGTGAAAGAGGGTTCCCCTTTCTCCACAAACTTCTCAATGTTTGTTGTTTACTGTCCTGTTAATTTTGGCCATTCTAACTGATGTAAAGTGGTATCTCAATATGAATTTGATTTGAATTTCCCTGATGGCTTTTTTAGTCATTTCTATGTCTTCTTTGGAGAAGTGTCTGTTCATGTCTCCTGTCCATTTTTCACATGACTATCTGTTTTTTAGGCATTGATTTGAGTTCTTTATAGATCTTGGATATCAGCCCTTTGCAGTGTCATTTGTGAAAATCTTTTCCTATTCCGTGGGTTGCCTCTTTATTTTATTAACTATTTACTTTGCTGTGCAGAAGCTTTTTATCTTGATGAAGTCCCAGAAGTTCACTTTTGCTTTTGTTTCCTTTGCCTTTGAAGACATGTCTTGAAAGGAGTTGCTGTGGCCGATGTCAAAGAGGTTACTGCCTATGTTCTCCTCCATGATTTTGATGGATTCCTCTCTCATATTGAGGTCTTTCATCCATTTTGAGTTTATCTTTGTGTATAGTGTAAGAGAATGGTCGAGTTTCATTCTTCTATACATAGCTGTCCAATTTTCCCAGCACAATTTATTGAAAAGACTTTTTTTCCACTGGATATTTTTTCACTTTTGCTTCCTTAGCCTTTGGAGACATGTCTTGAAAGAAGTTGCTGTGGCCAATGTCACAGAAGTTACTGTCTATGTTCTCCTTTAGGATTTTGATGGATTCATGTCTCACATTGAGGTCTTTCATCCATTTCAAGATTATTTTTCTATATGGTATAAGAGAATGATAGACTTTCATTCTTCTACACATAGCTCTCCAATTCTGCCAGCACCATTTATTGAAGAAACCATTTTTTTTTCTACTGGATATTTTTTCCTACTTTGTCGAAGATTATTTGACCATAGAGTTGAGGGTCCATATCTGAACTCTCTACTCTGCTCCCTTGGTCTATGTGTCTGTTTGAGTGCCGGTACCATGATGTCTTGGTGATCACAGCTTTGTAGTAAAGCTTGCAACCAGGCAATGTGATGCCCCCAACTTCGTTTTCCTTTTTCAACATTTACTTAGCAATTTGGGGACATTTCTGGTTCCATACAAATTTTGGGATTGTTTGTTCCAGCAATTTGAAAAATGCTCATGGAATCTTCATCAGAATGGGATTTAAAGTATAGATTACCGTGTCAAAAAATGGGCAGAAGACATGAACAGACACTTCTCCAAAGAAGACATATAAGTGGCCAAAAGACACAGGAAAAATGTTCATCATCACTAGCCATCCAGGAAACTCAAATAAAAACCACATTGAGATACCACCTTACACCAGTTAGAACAGCCAAAATCAACAAGACAGGAAACAAGTGTTGCAGAGGATGTGGAGAAAGGGGAACCCTCTTTCACTGTTGCTGGGAATGCAAGTTGTTGCATCCACTTTGGAAAACAGTGTGGAGATTCCTCAAAAAAATTAAAAATAGAGATACCCTATGATCCTGCAATTGCACGACTGGGTATTTTCCCCAAAGATACAGATGTAGTGAAAAGAAGGGCCACATGTACCTCAATCTTCATAGCAGCAATGTCCACAATCGCCAAACTGTGGAAAGAGCCAAGATGTCCTTCAATAGACGGATGGATAGACAATATGTGGTCTAAATATACAATGGAATAATATGCACCCATTGGAAAGGATGAATACCCAACTTTTGTATCAACATGGACGGGCCTGGAGGACATTATGCTGAGTGAAATAAGTCAAGCAGAAAAAGTCAGTTATCATATGATTTCACTTACTTGTGGAATATAAGGAATAAAATGAAGGACTCTAGGAAAAGGAAAGGAAAATTGAATTGAGGTTAATTGGAGGGGGAGATGAACCATGAGACACTGTGGACTCTGAGAAACAAACTGAGGATTATGGAGGGGATGGGATAGGGTGGGTGAGTAAGCCCGGTGGTGGGTATTAAGGAGGGCATGTACTGCATGGAGCACTGGGTGTGGTGCATAAACAATGAATCTTGGATCACTGTAAAAATAAAATAAAAATAAATAAATTACAGATTGCTCTGGGCAGTATAAACATTTTAACAGTGTTTATTCTTCCCATCCATGAGCATGGAATGCTTTTCCATCTTTTTGTATCTTCTTCAATTTCTTTCAAGAGTTTTCTGCTGTTCCTTGAGTACAGATCTTTACCTCGTTGGTTAGGTTTTTTCCAAGGTATCTTACAGTTCTTGGTGCTGTTGTAAATGGAATTGATTCTTTAATTTCCCTTTCTATATTTTCATTGCTAGTGCATAAGAAAGCAACTAATTTCTGTGGATTGATTTTGTATCCTGCCACATTACTGAATTGCTGCATGAGTTCTAGTAGTTTGGAGGTGGAATCTTTTGGGTTTTCCATATAAAGTGTCCTGTCATCTGCGAAGAGAGAGAGTTTGACTTCTTCTTTGCCAATTTGAATACCTTTTATTTCTTTTTGTTGTCTGATTGCTGTTGCTAGGACTTCTACTACTATGTTGAACAACAGTGGTGAGAGTGCACATCCTTGTATTCCTGATCTCAATGGGAAGACTGTCAATTTTTCCCCATTGAGAATGATATTCACTGTGGGTTTTTCATTGATAGATTTTATGAAGTTGAGGAATATTCCCCCTATCCCTGTACTGTGAAGAATTTTAATCAGGAATGGATGCTGTATTTTGGCAAATGCTTTCTCTGCACCAGTTGAGAGGACCATGTGGTTCTTCTCTCTTCTATTATTGATTTTTTCTATCACATTGATTGATTTGCCAATGTTGAACCACACTTGCATCCCAGTGATAAATCCCACCTGGCCATGGTGCATAAACTTTTTAATGTACTCTTGGATCCTATCAGCTAGGATCTTGTTGAGAATCTTGGCAAACATATTCATCAGGGATATTGGTCTGAAATTCTCCTTTTTGTTGGGGTCTTTGCCTGGTTTTGGGATCAAGGTAATGCTGTCTTCATAGAAAGATTCTGGAAGTTTTCCCTATGTTTCTGTTTTTTGAAACAGCTTCAGGGGGATAAGTATTATTTCTTCTTTGGATGTTTGGTGGAATTCCCCCAGGGAATTCGTCAGGTCCTGGACTCTTGTTTTTTGGGAGATTTTCGATCACCACTTCAGTCTCGCTGCTAGATATTGGTCTTTTCAGGCTGTCAATTTCTTCCTGTTTCAGTTTTGAAAGTGTATAGGTTTCCAGAATGTATCCATTTCTTCTAGTTTGCTTAACTTATTGGCGTATAGCTTTTGATAATAGTTTCTGATGATTTCCTTGGTGTTAGTGGTGATCTCTGCTTTTGTTCATAATTTTATTAATTCGAGTCCTCTCTCTTTTCTTTTGGTTTAGTTTGGTCAGTGGTTAATCGATCTCATTCTTTCAAAGAACCAGCTTCTAGTTTTGTTGATGCGTTGGCTTAATTTGTTGTTGATTTTCCAGTTCTTTAAGGTGTAAAGAGAGTTGGTGTATTCAGGATCTTTCAATTTTTTTGAGTGAGACTTGGATGGCTATGTCTTTCCTCCTTAGGACTGCCTTTGCCGTATCCCATAGGTTTTGGACTGATGTGTCTTCATTCTCGTTGGTTTTCTTGAATTGTTTAAGTTCTTCTTTGATTTCCTGGTTGATCCAAACATTCTTGAGCAGGTTTTTTTTTAGCTTCCAGGTGTTTGATTTCCTTCCAAATTTTTCTTGTGGTTGAGTTCCAGTTTCAAAGATTTATTTTATTTATTTCACAGAGAGAGAGAGATCACAAGGAGGCAGAGAGGCAGGCAGAGAGAGAGAGGGGGAAGCAGGCTCCCCGCTGAGCAGGGAGCCCGATGCGGGCCTCGATCCCAGGACCCTGGGATCATGACCTGAGCCGAAAGCAGAGGCTTTAACCCACTGAGCCACTCAGGTGCCCGAGTTCCAGTTTCAAAGCATTGTGGTCTGAGAATATGCAGGGGATAATCTCAATCTTTTGGTATCGGTTGAGCCCTGATTTGTGACCGAGTATGTGGTCTATTTTGGAGAAAGCTCATGTGCACTTGAAAAGAATGAGTATTCTGTTGTTTTAGGGTGGAATGTTATGTGTTTATCTATGAGGTCCATCTGATCCAGTGTGTCATTCAAAGCTCTTGCTTCTTTGTTGATTTTCTCTTTAGAAGATCTGTCTATTACTGAGTGTTGCGTAGTAAGGTCTCCTACAGTTGATGTAATCACATCAATATGACTCTTTATTTTGTTTAACAGGTGGCTTATGTAGTTGGCTGCTCCCATTTTGGGGGCATAAATATTTACAATTGTTAGATCTTTATGGGTAGACCCTTTAAGAATAATGTAGTGTTCTTCTATATGTCTGACTACCGTCTTTAGCTTAAAATCTAATTTATCTGATATAAGAATCGCTAGCCCAGCTTTCTTTTGAGGCCCGTTGGCATGAAAGATTGCTGTCCATCCCTTCACTTTCATTCTGGATGTATCTTTACATTCAAAATGTGTCTCTTGTAGACAGCATAGGGATGGTCCTGTCGTTTTATCCAGTCTGCAACCCTGTCCTCTTTTATGGGAGCATTTAGGCCATTCATGGTGAAAGTGATTACTGAAAGGTAAGGTTTTATTGACATCATGTTGCCCACGAAATCCTTTTTTCTATGCATTGTCTCTGTAATTCTCTGTTCCATGTCACTCTTGGGTTCTTTGATCTTTTATAGAACCACCCTTTATATTTCTTGTATTGTCTACTTGGTGGTCACATAATCTTGTAGACCTTGCCGGTCTCAGAAGCTCTTTATTTCTCCATCCATTCTGAATGTCAGCCTTGCTGGATAAAGTATTCTTGGGTGTATTTTCTTCTCATTTAGTGCCCTGAATATGTCTTGCCAGCCCTTTCTGGCTTGCCAGGTTTCTGTGGACAGGTCTGACGTTATTCTGATGGTCCTTCATCTAAATGTAAGGAATCTTTTCTCCCTAGCTGCTCTTAAGACCTCTTGTCTGAATTTATGATTTGTGAATCTCACAATTATGTGTCTGGGGGTCTTTCTAGACTCATTGATCTTGGGGGGGTGTCCTCTCTGCCTCTAGGACACAAACACTTGTTCCATTCCCCAGATTAGGGAAATTTTCATCCGGTATTTGATCAACCACCTCTTTGAGTCTTCCCTCTCTTTCCCCAGCCCCTCAGGGATCTCAATAATTCTGACATGGAACGTTTCATGATGTCATTTATTTCCTTAACTCCATTTTCATGGCGTCTATGTTTTTTGTTCCATGCCTCCTCCCAATCCTGTTTTTCTATCAGTCTGTCTTCTAGATCACTAATTTGATCTTCTGCCTCATTTACCCTATCTGTTAGAGTATTTAGATTAGATAGGATCTCACTAATAGCATTTTTTAAAAGATTTTATTTCTTTATTTGACACAGAGAGAGAGAGATCACAAGTAGGCAGAGAGGCAGAGAGAGAGGAGGAAGCAGGCTCCCTGCCGAGCAGAGAGCCCGATATGGGCCTCGATCCCAGGACCCTGAGATCATGACCTGAGCCGAAAGCAGAGGCTTTAACCCACTGAGCCACCCAGGAATAGCATTTTTAAGTTCTGCCAGATCAGCTCTCACTTCCACCCTTAGAGATTTCATGTTGCCACTAATGGTCTCCAATCTAGCCATTGCCTGGACAATTTTTTTAAAGATTTTATTTATTTATTTGACACAGAGAGAGAGATCACAAGTAGGCAGAGGCAGGGAGAGAGAGGGGGGGAAGCAGGCTCCTTGCCGAGCAGGGAGCCCGATATGGGCCTCTATCCCAGGACCCTGAGATCATGACCTGAGCTGAAGGCAGAGGCTTTAACCCACTGAGCCACCCAAGCGCCCTGCCTGGACAATTTTTATGCTGAATTCCATTTCTGACATATTGTTTATGTCCATATCCAATAGTTCTGTGGCAGTGGTCACATCCTCTGAATTTTTTCTCTGCTGGGTGTTCCTATTTCCACTCATTTTTGTGAGAGGTGGTTGAGAGGATGACTAGCTGAATATATTAACCATGATTCAGTCAAGGTGCCCCTTGGAAAGTTTCAGAGCAATCGGAGGTCATCACCAAGAAGAAAGAGAAAAGAAGGAAAGAAAAAGACAGATAAAAAAGAAGAAGAAGAAGAAGAAGACACAGCCAAAATGCATCCTAATAGTAAGATTTATAAGGGACATAAACCAAAAATGGACAAACAAGAAGACTGACAAACGCAATAGACAAGAAAGAAAAATGAACAAATACCCAGCCAAAATGAACCCCAAGAATAAGATTTATATGGTACAACAACAAAAGCAAATGCACAGAAACACTGACTGGAAAATAAGATGGGAAGGTGGTTATAAACCCTTGATGTGGACGAGGAAGGTTACTTCAGTACTTCCTAAGTGTATCTTGTTATCTTTGTTAAAGGACTCAACTTTTCAGAGATGCAGGGAAATTAAAACTAGCTTATATATAGGCATAATATTGATTAGGGAAAAAGGATTACCTTGAAGCTGATATCTATATATCTGAATCTATATCTGTCTATCTATATCTATCTATCTATCTATCTATCTATCTATCTATCTATCTATCTATCTATAAAAGGAAACAAGAAAAAGAAAAAGAAACCCATGTATATGCATGAAAAAATTTCAAGTTAAAAAGTTATTATGAAATATGTTGTATTAAATATCTAGTTGTAAGGTTAAGCAGGTTAAAAAAATAAAAGAATCATGAGAATGAATTAAAAAAAAAGTTGTGGTCGCCTGGGTGGCTCAGTGGGTTAAAGCCTCTGCCTTCAGCTCAGATCATGATCTCAGGATCATGGGATAGAGTCCATGTAGGGCTCTCTGCTCAGCAGGGAGCCTGCTTCCTCCATTCTCTCTCTCTCTGCCTGCTTTCTCAGCCTACTTGTGATCTCTCTGTGTCAAATAAATAAATAAAAAATCTTTAAATAAATAAATAAATAAATAAATAAATAAATAAATAAATAAATAAATAAATAAAAATAAAAAAGTTGTTTCTATGAAATACAGGTTTGGGGACTCTACCGGGAGTTTAATATATTGTTTTCCCCTGTTGTTGGGGCTTCACAGTTTTATGGGAACCCTGTGGTTATTGTCCTTTTGTTCTTTTGCCTTGTCTTCTGGGGGAGGGGACTGCCAAGTTGTTTTGTCAGTCATACTTGCTTGGGCTGAGTTGCCCTGCCCCCTATCACGGGGCTGGGCCCTGAGGAAACCGGTTTTTCAGGTTTTTGTTCTCTGGAGGTTTTTGTTCTTGGGCGGCTTTTTGAGGCTTTTCGGAGGGCTAGTTGAGGGAAAAAAAAAAAAAAAACTCTCCCCTCAGTCCTTCCCCTCAGAGAGAAGCCTCAATGTGCTCCCCACTGGATGGTCCAGAACACACAGACTCCCCCTCTGCAAACTCCACTGAATACTGCAACTTCCCACAGGTAGTGCACACTCCTAGCCACTGTCTCAGTGGTCGCCTGAAGACCCCGCTTGATTCTGCACCCCTGTGCCACGAAGACGGCAAGCGATTTTGGTTGCCAGGAGCCGGTACTGGTGGCTTTGGGGACTGCTGTCTGGGGTCCACGCCCTGGACCAGGCAGTGGTGCTAGTTGGGGTCTCAAGCGCAGGCGGGGTGCACTCAGCCCAGGCAGAGGAGATGCGCAGGCCCAGCGACCAAGAACTGGGGGCCCTGCCAGGCTTTCTCAGGCAAGAGTGGTCCCCGGCTGTGACCATCCTGGACCATGGGCTTAAGACCGTGCCCATGGCTACCTGATTCCACCAGTTGCCCCTTAAAACCTTTTGCTTTTTTTGAGTGCTTTTAACCGGACTCCAGGTTAATGCTGGTCCCCAAGCACAGGGCACTTCTTTATTGGGGTATTACTTTCCAGTGTGTCCCTTCTGGTGGCTCCCTCCCCCTTCTGTTTATCTTCTGATATCAGTCTGAGCGCTCCCACCTCACTTTACCTCACTGGTGATGATCTTCTGTCCCCGCAGATTTCCAGAAGTGTATAATTTTACTTCTTAGTCTGATTTCATGGGTGCTCAGAATGTTCTGGTAGCTATTTAGCTCACTTCAGGGGACCCATTAAAACAGGGACTCCCACTTCTCTCCCATTTTGCCCAATATACATTTTTTTAAACAGTGGTTTCTTTAGGGAGAGTGACCTGGCTGGGGAGGAGGGTGATTTGTATTTTTCATGTTGAACTTCTTAAATTTTGATACTTCATAAATTAATTTTTAAAAAATTTTCTGGAAAGTGATTATAAACTCACTTTTTTTTCTTTCTTTGTATTTCTTTTCTTTCTTTTTTTATAGATCCCATTTACTTATTTGAGAGAGAGAGAACATGAGAGGGTAGAAGGTCAGAGAGAGAAGCAGACTCTCCATGGAGATGGGACCCTGATGCTGGACTTGATCGCAGGACTCTGGGATCATGACCTGAGTCGAAGGCAGTCGCCTAAGGAACTGAGCCACCCAGGCGCCCATCTTTCTTTGTATTTCTATGCATGAGAAAGAAACTTATAACTGTATATTAAGAAAACTAATGATTTCCTTTACACTAGGATTAAGGTAAAATTATTTATATGGCCTATATGGCCCTTTGTGATCTGCCCCCTCCTAATCTTTTTAGCTCACTATTTTGGCCTTCTTCACCTCATATGCTATGTTCCACCCATGCCAACGTTCTGTAAGATTCTCTTTTCCAAAGCACTATATTTTCTCTTACCTCTAGATATTATGTGTTGTTCTATTTGGCTCAATCATGCTTCACCTTATTCATTCTCCCACTTATCTTTTGAGTCTCAGTTCAGAATTTCCTTCTCTAAGAGGTCTTCCTTGACTTCCTGTGTTTCTCTGTTTGATGCTCCTGCCATATGCTCCTAATGTACCCTGTATATTTAGCCACAGTTTATTCAAATTTCTTGTCTAACAAAAGACAGAATTCTTAGTAAGATAAATCTGAAACTCCTGATATAGCATTCTTTCTAAACGGCTACACAAACTCTACTTGGCTGCTTCCAATAACTGAAAGCTTACAATCTCCTAAGGCAACTCATTTAACTTCTGGATTACTTTTCCTTATGTGAAAGAGCCAAACATATTTCTTCTTTTACCTTCTGTTCATTGGTTCCATTTTCTACTGAATTTAGGACTCCTGAGCAAAAATTTTAGTCAGTGCCAACTCGCCATTTGTTAACTGCAAAGGACCTGTTTTTTTAAAAAAAAGATTTTTATTTATTTGACAAAGAGAGAGAGATCACAAGTAGGCAGAGAGGCAGGCAGAGAGAGAGGAGGAAGCAGGGTCCCCGCTAAGCAGAGAGCCCGATGCAGGGCCTGATCCCAGGACCCTGAAATCATTACCTGAGCTGAAGGCAGAGGCTTTAACCCACTGAGCCACCCAGGTGCCCCAAGGACCTGTTTTCTTGTGGACAATGTTTATCCTCCTGGGCACCTACAATGAAGGGCTGGTTCCCAAATACCATCTGGTCTCTGTTGTCATGCCAGCACTTTCTTCAAACTGTGGTAGAAGATTTCAGGATGCCATCTGCCTATCCTAAACTTTCTAGCTCATTCCTGTCCTTCCTTCTTTGGCCTCAGTCATCCCACTTGTACTAAGCTTCAGCCTTCTGGATTAGAGCCTACTAGCATACAGAAAGTATATGTAGGGGTCAGAAAACAACTTATGGACCCTCTTAATTTGCATGAGTGATTTATGGAAAGTAAACCATTTGGAAAATAAAGAAGCATGCAGTTTCAAAATCTGGGTCTCTACTTACATGCAGAAAACACAGGAGTTCTCACAATACAACTGTTTCAGGAAAGATGAACACAATCAAAACTCAGGGTAAAACCCAGCCCGGATTGGTACTTTCTCAGCTTTACTTTCCAAATCAACTGATCTTCACCTTTGGTTGCCTGTTATTCTGTTACAGTGGAAAAGAAACTTGTTTGGGAGTATGAGGTAGGCAGAAAAATGCCTTCCCAAAGATGTACATATCCGAATCCCCAGAACTTGAAAATATATTAAGTTACATGACAAAGATAAATTAAAGTTATAGATGGAATTAAGGTTGATAATCAGAATATTTATTTATTTATTTATTGAGAAAGAAATAGTGACAGAGAGAATGATCAGGGAAGAGAGGGAGAATCAAGCTCCCTGGTGAAAAAAGGAAGATGGCAGAGGAGTAGGGGACCTTATTTCAACCAGTTCCCTGAATTTAGCTGGATATCTACCAAACCATACTGAACACCCACGTAATCAATCTTAAATGTAAGGATATATATCTGGGAAGGGAAAAAAGGTGGTGGAGGAGTAGAGGACCCTATTTCAACTGGTCTCCTGAATTGAGCTGGACATCTACCAGACCATTCTGAACACACACGAAATCAGCCTAAGATATAAGAAGATATATCTGGATCTCTACAAACAGAATATCTCCAACAGTTTATCTTGAGGTATGAAGTGTGATTGAAAAATGGAGCCATGATTATGTGGGCAGATGTCAGAAGATAAATGGAAGGAAAAGGGTGCTGCCATAAACACTGGTGCCAGGAAAATGAAATAATACAGGAGCTCAAAATCGTCCCATGCTGGGGACCAGGCACAGACACGCAGACTGGTAGTGGTGGGGAAAGGACTTTAGTCCATCCCCCTGACAGGACCCAGGAGCTGCAGGTACATGTGCATGAACCAGGGACAGTTTGCTGTATTAGAAGCACAAAGGGTGGACACGTGCCCAGCCATGGGAGTGAGGGCTGGGAGTGTTGCTGTGAGGTGCACAAACCAGAATGCTGTGGCTTTTAGCAGCACAGACAGATATGAAGACAATGTGGCCTGGAGGGCTCAGTGAAGAGCAGAGTGCGATTTCTCTATTCTGGGACCAAGTTTAGGGTATGGTCATTTCTTCTCTTACTCAGAAGTGATGAGGAAAGCAGCCAGGGAAAGCCTCCAGAGAACAAAAGCCCCCCAAAACCTGTTTTCACTAAACCCATCCTCCCCCCCACAGGAGGCAGTGCAACTCTGTCCAAGTAGGGTTGCTTAAAAAACAGCACAGAAGGCCCCTCCACAAGAAGACAGGCTGGAAGAACAGAAGGATGATAATGCTAGTGTCTCCATAAAATGGGTGCATCTTGATTGTTTTGTGATTGATATTTTGGACTATGTACATTCCCTCACTCACCTCTTAAAAGAATGACTAGGAGGAAGATCTCCCCAAAAATAAAAGAACCAGAGACAGTGGCCTCAGCCAGAGATCTAATGGGTATGGATATAAGCAAAATGTCAAAGATAGACTTCAAAGTGGAAATCGTAAAGTCAATAGCTAAACTTGAGAAAAGCACTAGTGACAATATAGAATCTGTAAAGGAAGAAATGAAATCTAATCAGACCGAATCTAAAAATGCTATGAGTGAGATGCAGTCTAAACTAGATAATTTAACAGTCAAGGTAAATGAGGCAGAAGAATGAATTAGTGATCTAGAAGATAAACTGATGGAAAAGAAGGATTAGGATAAACAGCCAGAAATCCATGAGAACAGATATAGAGAGATCAGTTATGCCATGAAAACTTCCAGTGTCTGAATTATTGGGATTCCTGAGAGGGCGGAGAGAAAGGACTAGAAGGTATATTTAGCAAATCATAGCTGAGAACTTCCCTCATCTGGGGAAGAAAAAAGCATTCATGTCCAAGAGACAGAGAGGACCACTACCAAAATCAATAAAAATAGATCAACACCCCCTCATATAATAGTGAAACTTACAAATCTTAGAGTCAAGGAAGCTATCCTGAGAGCAGCTAGGGAGAAGAGATATATCATGTGTGGGGGTAGGAGCATCCAAATAACGTCAGACCTGTCCACAGAGACCTGGCAAGCCAGGAAGGTCTGGAAAAACATATTCATGGTACTAAAGGAGAAGAACATGAAGACAAGAATACTTTGTCAAGGAAGGCTGCCATTCAGAAAGGACAGAGGCAAATAACTTCCAGGACCAGCAGAAACTGAAAGAAAATGTGACCACCAAGGCAGCCCTACAAGAAATATTAAAGGGGATTATATAAAAGAAGAAAGACCCCAAGAGTAATAAACACCAGATATTTACAGATACAATCTATAGAAACAGGGACTATACAGGCAATATGACGGCAATAAATACATATCTTTCAATATTTGCTCTCAAAGTGAATGGGCTGAATGCTCCCATCAAAAGACAGAGGGTTTCTGGGTGCATGAAAAAGCAGGACCAATCCATATGTTGTCTACAAGAGAGTCATTTTGAACCTAAAGACACTTCCAGATTGAAAATGAGGGGATGGAAAATCATTTATCTTGTCAACGGACCTCAAATGAAAGCTGAGGTAGCAATTCTAACATTAGACAAATTAGAATTTAAACTGAAGACTGTAGTAAGAGACGTAGAGGGACACTATAATATACATAAAGGTTCTATCCAACAAGAAAACCTAACAATTGTAAATACTTATGCTCCCAAAAGGAAAGCACTCAACTACATAAGCAAACCAGTAATCAAAATAAAGAAACATATTGATAATAATAGGTTAATTGTAGGAGACCTCAACTGGAACTCAGTCACAAGAAATAATTTGGAAGGAATTCAAACACTTGGAAGTTAAATAGTGTCTTTCTAAAGAATGACTGGGTCAACCAGGAAATGAAAGAAGAACTTAAACAATTAATGGAAACTAATTAGAACAAAAAAACATCAGTCCAAAACCTATGAGATACTGCAAAGGTGGTCATAAGGGGGAAATACATAGCCATCCTAGCTCACTCAAAAAAGTAGAAAAATCCTGAATTCACAAGCTAACGTTACTCCTAAAGGAGCTGGAGATAAAACAACAACAACAACAAAAAAAAACCCCTAAATCAAGTGGGAGAAGAGAATTAATAATAAAGATTAGAGCTGAGATCAATGAAATAGAAACCAGAAAAACAGCAGAACAGATCAATGAAAACAGAAGCTGGTTTTTTGAAAGAATTAATAAGATTGATAAGCCTGTGGCCAGACTTTTCCAAAAGAAAAGAGAAAGGACACAAATTAATAAAATCATGTGTGAAAGGGGAGAGATTATGACTAACACCAAGGAAATAGAAAAAAATATTAGAAATTATTATCAGCAACCATATGCTAACAATTTAAGCAATCTGGAAGAAATGGAAGTTTCCTGGAAACTTATAAACTACCCAGATTGAAACAGGAAGAAATAGACAGTCTGAATAGACAAAAAACAAGTAACAAAAATGAATCTAATCAAAAACCTCCCAAAAAACAAGACTGGTGGGACAGATGGCTTCCTAGCTTAATTCTACCAAGCATTTAAAGAAGAAATCATGTCTTCTGCCAATTTTTTACTTGATTATTTGTTTTTTGGATGTTGAGTTTGAGAAATAATTTATAGATCTCAGAGTGGGAGATGAAACATGAGAGAACATGGATTCCCAGAAAAAAAAAGAAACCTGAGGGTTTTAGAAGGGAGGGGGGTGTTATTAAAGAAGATTGCATAGAGCATTGGGTGTTATATGCAAACAAAGAATTATGGAACACTACATCAAAAAGTAATGAAGTACTGTATGGTGACTAATATAACATGATAAATAAATAAATAAATAAATAAATAAATAAATAAATAAATAAATAAGAAACCACACTTATTCTTCTGAAACTGTTTCAAAAAAAATAATAAAAACAGTAGGAAAATTTCCAAACTCGTTTATGAGGCCAGCATTACCCTGATTCCAAAACCAGGCAAAGATCCCATAAAAAGAATTACAGCCCAATATCCCTGATGAACATGCATGCCAAAAAACTCAACATGATCCTAGTTAATAGGATCCAACAATATGTTAAAAGGATTATCCATCACGACAAGGTGGGCTTTATTCCTTGGATACAAGGGTGGTTCAACATTCACAAAACCATTAGTGTGATATAGCACATTAATAAAAGGGAAGACAAGGACGCCTGGGTGGCTCAGTGGGTTAAAGCCTCTGCCTACTTGTAATCTCTCTCTCTGTGTGTCAAATAAATAAATAAAATCTTTAAAAAAATAAAAGGGAAGACAAGAACCATATGATCCTCTGAATTGATGCAGATAAAAGTGTTTGACAAAATAATGCTTCCTTCCTTTTTTTAAAGATTTTACTTATTTATTTGACAGAGAGAGAGAGAGAAGGAGAGAGAGAGAGAGGGAGAGAGAGAGAGAGAGGGAGAGAGAGAGAGATCACAAGTAGGCAGAGAGGCAGGCAGAGGGAGAGGGGGAAGCAGGTTCCCTGCTGAGCAGAGAGCCCAATGCAGGGCTCGATCCCAGGACCCTGAGATCATGACCTGAGCAAAAGGCAGAGGCTTTAACTCACTGAGCCACCCAGGCACCCCAAAATAATGCTTCCTTTCTTGATTAAAACTCCTCAAAGTGTACAGAAAGAGGGAACATTCTTCAGTATCAGAAAAACCATCTATGAAAAGCCTACAGGAAATATTGTTCTCAATGGGGAAAAGCTGAGAGCTTTTCCTATAAGGTCAGGAACATTACAAGGATGTCCATTCTCACCATTATTGTACAACATAGTACTAGGTGTCCTAACCTCAGGAATAAACGTTGAAATGTTTATGCTGCCCAGAATGATCTACACTTTCAAAACCATCTCTATCAAAATATTATTGACATTTTTCACAGACCAGGAACAAAAAATCCTAAAATTTGTATGGAACCAGGAAAGTCCCCAAATCCCCAAGAAAATGTTGACAAAGAAACGCAAATCTGGAGGAATCATGTTGCCAGATTTCAAGCTATATTACAAATCTGTGATCACCAAGACAGCAAGGTACTGGCACAAAAACAGAGACAGATCAATGGAAGAGAATAGAGTCCAGATATGGACCCTCAACTCTATGGTCAACTAATCTCTGACAAAGCAGGAAAAAAATACCCAATGAGAAAAAAAAAAGTCTCTTCAATAAATGGTGCTGGGAAAATTGGATAGCCTCATGCACAAGAATGAAACTCGACCATTCTGATGTACCATACGCAAAGATAAACTCAAAATGGATGAAAGACCTCAATGTGAGACAGGAATTCATCAAAATCCTAGAGAAGAACATAGGCAGTAACCTCTTCAACATTGGCAACAGCAGCTTCTTTCAAGACACGTTGCCAAATATAAGGGAAACAAAAGCAAAAATGATCTTTTCAGATTTCATCAAGGTAAAAAATCTTCTACACAGAAATGAAAGTAATCAACAAAACTAAGAGGTAACACACTAAAAGGGAGAAGATATTTGCAAATGACAGTACAGTTAAAGGGCTGGTATCCAATAACTATAAAGAACTTCTCAAACTCAACACCCAAAAATCAAATAATCAAGTCAAAAAATGGGCAGAAGATATGAACAGACACTTCTCCGAAGAAGACGTACAAATGGCTAGCAGAAGCATGAAAAAATGTTCAACATCATTATCCATCAGGGAAATAAAAATCAAAACTACAATGGGATACCACATTATACCAGTTAGAATGGCAAAAATTAACAAAACAGGAAACAACAAATTTTGGCAAGGATGTGAAGAAAGGGAGATCTCTTTCAATGTTGGTGGGAATACAAGTTTTAGGGCCACTTTGGAAAACAGTCTGAAGGTTCCTCAAAAAGTTAAAAATAGAGGTATCCTATGACCCATCAATTGCACTACTAGGTATTTATCCAAAAGATACAGATGAAAGGAAGGGACACACACACCTGAATGATCATAGCAGCAATGTCCACAACAGTCAAACCGTGGTAGGAGACAAGAAACCCTTCCACAGAAGAATGGATAAAGAAGATGCGTTTTATGTATAAAATGGAATATTACTCAGCCATCATAAGGGGTGAATACCCACCATTTGCACTGACATGGATAAACCTGGAGGGGATTATACTAAATGAAAGAAGTTAAGGAGAGTAAGACAATTATCATATGGTTTCATTTATTTGTGGAACATAAGGAATAGCATGGAGGACATTAAGAGAAGGAAGGGAAAACTGAAGAGGGGTAAACCAGAAGAGGTGAAAAACCATGAAAGACTACGGACTCTAGGGATCAATCTAAGGGTTCCAGAGGGGAGGGGCAGTAGGGGGATAGGTTAGCCCAGTGATGGGTATTAAGGAGGGCATGTATTACAATGAGTACAAGGTTTTACACACAAATATGACTCATGGAACACTATATCAAAAACTAGTGAAGTGCTGTATGGTGACTAACATAACATGTTAAAAAAAGAGGCCAAATTAAAAATGAATTAATTAATAAATAAAATACCATTGGAATTTTTCACAGAGCTGGAACAAATACTCCTAATATTTTTATGGAACATGAAAAGACCCCAAATCACCAAGGGAATGTTGAAAAAGAAAAAAAAGCTGGGGGTATCATAGTGCCCAACTTCAAGCTATCATCACCAAGACAGAATGATATTGGCACAAAAAAAGATATAGACCAACGGAACAAAATAGAGTGTCTTAAAATGGACCCTCAATTATATGGTCAACTAATCTTTGACAAAGCAAGAAAAAATATCCAATGGAAAAAAGAAAGTCTCTTCAATAAATGATGCTAGGAAATTTGGAGAGCTACATACAGAAGAATGAAACTGGACCATTCTCTTAAAACATACACAGAGATAAATTCAAAGTTGATGAAAGAACTCAATGTGAGGCAGGAATCCATCAAAATCCTAGAGGAAAATAGAGGCAGTAGCCTCTTTGACATTGGTCACAGCAAATTATTTCAAGGCACATTTCCAAAGAAATGGGGAACAAGAGCAAAAACAAACTTTTGAGACTTCATCAAGATAAAAAGTTTCTGCACGGCAGAGGAAACAGTCAACAAAACAAAGAGACAATACACAGAATGGGAGAAGATATTTGCAAAAGACGTTTCAGATAAAAGGATGGTATCCAAGATCTTTAACGAGCTTCTCAAATGCAACACCCAAAAAACAAATAATACAGTCAAAGAATGGGCGGAAGACATGAACAGACCCTTCTCCAAAGAAGACATACAAATGACTAACAGACACATGAAAAAATGTTCAACATCATTAGTTGTCAGTAAAATTCAAATCGAAACCACATTGAGATACCACCTTACACCAGTTAGAATGGCAAAAATTATCAAGATAGGAAACAATAAAAATTTGTGAGGATGTGGAGAAAGGGAAACCCTCTTTCACTGTTGGTGGGGATGTAAGCTGGTACAGACACTCTGGAAAACAGTATGGAGATTCCTCAAGACGTTAAAAATAGAGCTACCCTATGACTCAGCAGTTGCACTAGTAGGTATTTACCACAAAGACACATATGTAGTGGAAAGAAGATCATAGCAGCAATGTCCACAATAGTCAAACCGTGGAAAGAACCAAGATGACCTTCAAGAGATGAATGAATAAAGTAGGTGTGGTTCATATATAGTGGAATATTATTCAACCATGAGGAAGGATGAATACCTACCATTTGCATTGGTATGTATGGAACTGGAGGGGAATATGCTAAATGAAGTAAGTGAAGCAGAGAAAGACAATTATCATATGGTTTCACTCATAGGTGGAACGTAAGGAGTAGCATGGAGGAGCATAGGGGAAGGAAGAGAAAACTGAAGGTGGGGAAATCAGAGGGGAAGACAAACCATGGGAGTCTCTGGACTCCAGGAACCAAACTGAGGGTTTCAGAGGGAAGACGGGTGTGGGGATGGGGTAGCCAGGTGTTGAATATTAAGAAGGTAATGTGGTGTGATGAGCATTGGGTGTTATACACAACTAAAGAATCATTGAGCACTTCCTCAAAAGATAATGATGTACTGTATAGTGGCTAACTTAAGAAAAACAAACGAACAAAAAATTAGTTGACTTACTCAGGAAATAATTAATTAATTAATTAATTAATTAAGTTGGAAGAAGAAGAGGAGGAGGAGGAGGAGGAGGAGGAGGAGGAGTCCCCACTGAGCAGGGCGCCCGATGTGGAACTCAATCCTGGTACCCTGAGATCACAACCCGAGCTGAAGGCAGATGGTTAACCAACTGAGCCACCCAGGTGCCTGACAATCAGCTCACTTTAAAATGAGCTTATTCTGGATAATTTGGGTGAGCCCAGTGTTATCACAAGTGTCCTTTAAATTGGGAGAGGAAGACAGAGGATGATGACAGAGTGATGAAGTGTGAGAAGGACTCAACCCACATTTGTTGGGTTGGAAGATGGAGAAAAGGACCTATAAACAAGGAAACTCAGTTCTTGAGAAGCTGGAAAAGACAAGTAAATAGATTGTGTTATAGAGTCCCCAGAAGGAAGGTAGCCCTGTTGACATTTGATTTTAGCCCACCTGAGACTTCTAATCTATTAGAACTTTAAAATAATAAGTGTGTATTATTTTAAGAAAACAAGTTTTTGCTAATTTGTTAGAATAGCGATAGGAAACTAATAGAGGGATCAATAGACTTAACTCTTCACCCTGCTATTTCCACATACGAGCTGTCTAATACCAGGCATATTTCTTTATCTCTCTAAGATTTAGAGCTCTCATCTGTAAAATGAGGAAAACACCTTTCTGGTTAACATCACAAGTAGTCTTGGAGATCAAATACAGCAAAAGTGCCATATAAAGATAGTGTGGAATAGTTCTGCACAATGAAAACATCATGAGAAAAAAAAGGAAATATAAACATATACCATGGAAAATATCTCCCACCTATGTAACAATATATAAAAATAAGAAATCACTATTCAGAAAAATTTGTGTGTGTATATATATATATATATATATGTCAAAGGACATGAATAAAAAAGAAAACCCAAATAAAAAAAAATAAACACATGAAAAGATGTTTCATCTCATTAATAACCAGGGATATGAAAACTGAAAGTCAAAGTAACAAATGATACCATTTCTCACCAACTATAATGGTTAACATTTTTAAAGCCTTACAAATATTTATAAAAATGCATGCAAATGTGTGAAAAAATAAGCCCTCTCATACTCTAATGTGGACTGAATATTGAAACATCCTTGAAGAGTAACTGCTTGATATCTGCTAATATTTAAAATGAATATATCTTATACTACATCAATACTTGCTCATATTCAACAAAATGGACATAAATGGACAAGAATATTAGTTGCATCCTGTCTATACAATGACTTGGGACAGGGCGCCTGGGTGGCTCAGTGGGTTAAAGCCTCTGCCTTCAGCTCAGGTCATGATCTCAGGGTCCTGGGTTTGAGGCCCGCATCAGGCTCCCTGCCTGGTGAGGAGCCTGCTTCCTCCTCTCTCTCTGCCTGCCTCTCAGCTTACTTGTGATCTCTCTCTCTCTCTCTATGTGTCAAATAAATAAATAAAATCTTAAAAACAAAACAAAACAATGACCTGGGACAAATAAGTTAGGTTATCACAATACATGAATTTATATACAGCACTGTATTTTTTAGTTTTATTATTTTTAATTATTTATTTTAATTCCAGTTAGATAACATACAGTGTTATATTAGTTTCATGTGTACAATATACAGATTCAACACTTGCATAGATCAACCTGTGCTCATAACAAGTGCATGTCTTAATCCCCGTCAGCTATTTAAGTCACTACTTCCATGCATGCCCTACCTAGTAACCTTCAGTTTGTTCTTGACAGTGAGAGTCAGTTTCTTGGTTTGCCTTGGTCTCTCTCTTTTTTCCTTTGCTCATTTGTTTCTTAAATTACACATAGGTGTGTAATCATATGGTATTTGTCTTTTTATTATTATGTTCAGTAACCCAACATATAGTACATACTTTTGATGTAGTGTTCAAGGATTCATTATTTGCATATAACACCCAGGGCTCATCAAAAATTATGTCCTCCTTAATAACCATCACCCAGTTATCCCATTCCCACATCCCCCTCCCTGCTATAATCCTCAGTTTGTTTCTTGGAGTCCAGAGTCTCTCATGCTTTGTCTCTCTCTTTGATTTCATCCTATTCAATTATCCTTCCTTCTCCTGTGGTCCTCTTCACTGTTACTTATGTTCCACGTATGTGTGAAATCATATTGTCTTTCTCTGATTGACTTATTTCGCTTAGCATATTTCCTCTCAGTTCCATACATATCAATGTAAATGGTAGGTATTCATCTCTTCTGTTGGCTGAGTAATATTCCTTTGTATATATGAACCACATCTTTATCCATTCACCTGTTGAAGGGTATCTCAGCTCCTTCTGCTACTATGAACATTGGGGTGCACGTGGCCCTTTTTCACTCCATCTGTATCTTTGGGGTAAATACCCAGTAGTGCAATTGCTTGGTCATAGGGTAACTCAATTTTTAACATCTTGAGGAACCTCCATACTCTTTTCCAGAGTTGTTATACCAGCTTGCATTCCCACCAACAGTGAAAGAAGGTTCCCCTCTCTCCACATCCTCTCCAACATTTGTTATTTCCTGTCTTGATAATTTTTTTTCCATTCTAACAGGTATAAGGTGATATCTCAATGTGGTTTTTATTTCTATTTCCCTGATGGCTTAAACTTTTTTCATGTGCCTATTAGCCATTTGTATGTGTTCTTTGGTAAATTAGACAGTTTGTTCATGACATCTGCCCATTTCTTGACTGGATTATTTGTTTTTGGGATGTTGAGTTTAAGAAATTCTTTATAGATATTGGATACCAGCCCTTTATCTGCACTGTCATTTCCAAATATCTTCTCCCATTCTGTGGGTTATTTCTTTGTTTTGTTGACTACTTACTTTGCTGTGTAGAAGCTTTTTGTCTTGACAAAGTCCCAATTGTTCGTTTTTGCTTTTGTTTCCCTTGCATTTGGAGATGTGTCTTGAAAGAAGTTGTTGTGGCCAATGTCAAAGAGGTTACTGCCAATGTTCTCCTTTAGGATTTCGAAGGATTCCTGTCTCAAACTGAGGCCATTCATCCATTTTGAATTTATCTTTGTGTATGGTATAAGTGAATGGTCCAGTTTCATTCTTCTGCATGAGGCTGTCCAATTTTCCCAGCACCATTTATTGAAGAGATTGTCTTTTTTCCAATTGGATGTTCTTTTCTGCTTTGTGGAATATTAGCTGACCATAGAGTTGAGGGTCTATTTCTGGAGACTCTATTCTGTTCCACTGATCTATGGGTCTGTTTTTGTGCCAATACCATGTTGTCTTGGTGATCACAGCTTTGTAATATAAGATGAAGTCAGACATTGTGATGCCCCCAACTTTTTTTTTTAATATTCCCATGGTAATTTGGGGTCTTTTCAGGTTCCATACAAATTTTAGGATTTTTTTTTTGTTCTAGGCCTGTGAAAAATGTCAATAATATTTTTATAGAGATGGCTTTGAAAGTGTAGATTGCTCTGGGCAGCATAGACATTTCAAAGTTTATTCCTCCAATCCCTGAGC
Source organism: Ailurus styani (assembly GCA_002007465.1). Taxonomy (NCBI): domain Eukaryota; kingdom Metazoa; phylum Chordata; class Mammalia; order Carnivora; family Ailuridae; genus Ailurus; species Ailurus styani. The sequence continues at coordinate 294,511 of LNAC01001017.1, read as the reverse complement.
ATGGAATGTTTTTCCATCTCTTTGTGTCTTCCTCTATTTCTTTCATAAGTGTACTGTAGTTTCTAGAATATAGATCCTTTACCTCGTTAGTTAGGTACCTCTTTATTCCTAGGTATCTTATGGTTTTTGGTACTACTATAAATGGAATTGATTCCCTAATTTCTCTTTCTATAGTTACATTGTTAGTGTATAGAAGAGCAATTGATTTCTGTGTGTTGGTTTTGCTTCCTGCCACATTGTTGAATTGTTGTTTTAGTTCAAGTAACTTGGGGGTGGAGTTTTTTGGGTTTGCCACATAAAATATCATGTCATCTGTGAAGAGACAGTTTGATTTCTTCTTTTCCAATTTGGATGCCTTTTATTTCTTTTTTGTTGTGTGATTGCTGAGGTTAGGACATCTAGTACTATGTTATACAATAATGGTGAGATTGGGCATCCCTGTCATGTTTCTGACCTTAAGGGAAAAGGTCTCAGGTTTTCCCCATTGAGAATGATATTCACTTTCCATAGATGGCTTTTATGAAATTGAGGAATGTTTCCTCTATCCCTCTATTTTGAACAGTTTTAATCAGGAATGGAGATGTTATATTGTCAAACAATTTTTTCTGCATCAATTGAGAGGATCATTTGTTTTTTGGTCTCTTCTTTTGTTGATGTGATCTATTACATTGATTGATTTGCTATTGTTGAACCACCCTTGCATCCCAGGACTAAACTCCACCTGATTGTGATGAATAATCTTTTTAATGTACTTTGCATCCTATTGGCTAGGATCTTGTTGAATATTTTCGGCTGTAATTCTCTTTTGTGATGGGATCTTTGGTTTTGGGATCAAGGTAATGCTAGCCTCATAGAACAAGTTTGGAAGTTTTCCTTCTCTTTCTAAAAATGAATATGGTAGTTTTCCTTCTATTTCTATTTTTTTTTTGAAACACCTTCAGTAGAGTAATTATGATTGCTTCTTTAAATGTTTGGTAGAATTCTCCTGGGAAGCCATCTGGCCCTGCACTTCAATTATTTTGGGGGAGGTTTTTGATTACTGCTTCAATTTCATTACTGGTGATCCGTCTATTCACATTGTCTATTTCTTCCTGTTTCGGTTGTTGTTTATAAGTTTCTAGGAATGCATCCACTTCTTCCATATTGCCTAGTTTGTTGGCATATAGCTTTTGATAATGAGTTCTAATTAATTGCCTCTATTTCCTTGATATTTGTTGTGATTTCTCCTCTTTCAGTCATGATTTTATTAATTTACATCCTTTCTCTTTTCTTTTGGATGAGTCTGGCCAGAGGTTTATCTATTTTATTACTTCTTTCAAAGAACCAGCTACTAATTTCATTGATCTGCGCTACTTTTCTAGTTTCTATTTCATTGATTTCTGCTCTAATTTTTATTATTTATCTTCTACTGTTTGGTTTAGGGTTTATTTTATTTGCTCTTCATTCTCCAGATCTTTTAGGTATATGGTTAGCTTATTCATTTGGGATTTTCCTAATTTTTTAAGAGAAGTTTGCATGGCTATGCACCTCCCTCTAAGGACTGCCTTTGGAGTATAACATATGTTCTGAACTGATGTGTTTTCATTTTCATTGGTTTGCATGAACTGTTTAAGTTCCTCTTTAGTATCCTGTCTGATTCATTCATTTTTTTACCAGGATGCTTTTTAAACCTCCAAGTTTTTGCATTCCTCCCCAATTTTTCCTTGTGGTGGAGTCCCAGTTTCAATACACTGTGGCCTGAAAATATGCAGGGAATAATCTTAATCTTTGGTATCAGTTGAGACCTGCTTTGTGACCCAGTATGTGATCTATTCTGGAGAAAGTTCCATGTGAACTTTCGAGAAGAATGTGTGCACTCGAGAAGAATGAGTATTCTACTGTGTTAGGATGGAATATTTTGTATATATCTACGAAGTCCATCTGGTCCAATGTGTCCTTCAAAGCTCTTGTTTCTTTGTTGATCTTCTGCTTATTGAGCTGTCCATTTTTGGACTTTGGGTGATCCACTGTCCACTTCTTGTTGAGCAGTGAGTGGAGTGTTGAAGTCTCCTACTCTTAATGTGTTATTATCAATATGATTTATACCCCCCTTTTTTTTTTTAACAGTTGCTTTATGTAGTTGTCTGCACCCATGTCGGAGGCACAGATATTTAAAATTGTTAAGTTTTCTCATTGGATAGAACCTTTAAGTATGATATAGTGTCCCTCTACATCTCTTACTATAGTCTTTAGTTTAAATCCTAATTTGTTTGATATAACTCCAGCTTTCTTTTGAAGTCTGTTGGCATGAAAAATGATTCTCTATCCCCTCACTTTCAATCTGGAAGTGTCTTTAGGTTCAAAATGACTCTCTTGTAGACAGCATATGTATTGGTCTTGTTTTTTTATGCGATCTGAAACTGTGCCTCTTGATGGGAGCATTCAGCCCATTCACAGTGAGAACAAATATTGAAAGATATGAATGTATTGCTGTCGTATTGCCTGTAAAGTCCATGTTTCTGTAGATTATCTCTGTTAATTTATGATCTATATTACTCTTGCAGTCTTTCTTCTTTTATAGAATCCTCCTTAATATTTTTTGCAGGGCTGGCTTGGTGGTCACATATTCTTTCGGTTTCTGTGTGTCCTGGAAGCTCTTTATCTCTCTGTCCGTTTTGAACAACAGCCTTGCTGGATAAAGTATTTTTGGCTGCCTGTTCTTCTTTAGTACCCTGAATATGCCTTGATAGCCCTTTCTGACTTGCCAGGTCTCTGTGGACAGGTCTGATGTTATTCATTCAGATGTTCCTCCCTCCATATGTTAAAAAAATAACTTCTCCCATTGGCTCTCGGGATAGCTTCCTTGGCTCTTAGATTATTAAGTTTCACTATTATATGCACAGTGTTGATCTATTTTTATTGATTTTGGGAGTTTTCCTCCCTGCCTTTTAGACATGAATGCTTGTTTCCTTCCCCAGATTATGGATGTTCTCAGCTATGATTTGCTCAAAAATACCTTCTAGTCTTCTCTCTCTCTCTCTCTCTCTCTCTCTCTCTACCGCCTCAGGGATCTCAATAATTCTGACAATGGAAATTTTCATGGCATCAGTGATCTCTCTGCATCTGTTCTCTGAGTTTCTAGGTGTTTATCCTAATCCTTCTTCTCTTTCAGCTTAGCTTCTAGATCACTAATTCATTCTTCTGCCTCATTTACCTTGGCTGTAAAATTATCTAGTTTAGACGCATCTCCTTCATAACATTTTTAAGTTTGGTCTGATTAGATCTCATTTTTGCCTTTAGAGATTCTATATTGTCATTAATGAGTTTCTACCCTGATGTCTATCTCTGATATTTTGCTTATATGCATATCCATTAGATCTGTGGCAGAAGACACTTTCTCTATTTATTTTCTTTGTTGGGAGTTCCTCCTCCTAGTCATTTATTGAGGGGTGGTTGAGGGACTGTACAGAGTCAAAAATATCAACAATAACCTAAGCAAAGCAAAATGCACTTAGGAAAAAAATCCAAAGTGGTCAAAGCTACTGCTCATACACCACCAAAGCCAAGATGATACAAAGCAATAAAGAAAAAAAGAAAAAAATCAAGGAGAAAAAAAAAGAGGTGGGGCAGGGAGAGAGATTATAATCTGTCATTATGGACACAACAGGGTGTTCTGCATGTTCTTGTTTGATTTTTGGTCTCTGTGTTAGAAGAAACTATATCCCAATATTGCAAAAAAATTGGAACTTACATATATGTCAAGATAAAATTGAGTAGAGTGAAAAACAGGCCAGTATGGGACATAAATCTATAAAACATATATGTGGAAAAGAAAATAATACTTACATGACTTAAAAGCAGGTTGGGAAATATGAATCTATTTGAAATGTGAGCCGGTTTATAAAAAAAGAAAAAAAATGAATAAGAAAAGAAACTAAAAAATAAATGTAAAATTTAGCTTGAAATATAAATGAGTTGTGAGGGAACACCTGGAGCTCCCTATAGTATTTTCCCCTGGTGCTGGAGTTTCACAGTCCTGTGGGAAATAAGCTTATCATTCACTTGCTCTTCAGTCCGTCTTATGGGGGAGGGACCTGATGCTTGGCTTCTCATGAGTCTCTCCCTGGGAGGACTTGCCCCGCCATTGTCAGGGGATGGACTTAATGTGAGCTGGTTGGGTGCTTGGCTTTTGTTCCCTGACAACTTTGATCTTCCTTTTAGATGGTCAGAGCAAACATGGCTATGTGGGAATCTCTGTCCCAGACCTGCAACTTTGTAGTCCCCCACCTCCCCCATCCTCAGGAAATCCTCCAGATCAATCTCTCTCCACATTTGCATGTACCATACTCTACAGACTCTTGAAATTCACGCCTGCCACATATCTCCTGGGGGAGCCACCAGAACCTGCAAGTGCCTCTGTTCCTTGTGACTCCACAACTCCCAGTGGCCATGGGCTCGTGCATGTGCACCCTCCTCTGCAGCTCCTAGGTCACTCTACGTGCCACCCCAGCATCTCTTTGTGGGCCACACTGTCCTGAGAGCTGTCCCTGTTGTGGGTGCAATCAGTTCTATACCTTCCCTAGGATGTTAGACAGCCTACACCCTCTAGTCTTTTTCAGGGTGGTCAGGCAGAGGGTGGTCTCCCTACCAGCTTAACTTGCAGTTTATGGTGTCTGGAGCTGAAAGTCCCCTCTGGGATCACTGACTACAGCCATTCTCCCCACTCCACTGCTTGGGCACTCTATTGGCTTGGGGTCCCCCATTCTTTCTGAGTTCCCTGGAATCCTGAGACTACAATAATCCACCTAAAATTCTGTCCTACTTGTCCCTGTGCCCTTTCTGAAGGGGGTTACTTTCACTAGAGTAGATTTCCAAGGATCATGATTTTTTTGCTCCAGCATTACATCACTTTCAGGCAACCGGCTTATGGAGGATCCCTACTCTTTCCACTTATCTTCAGATATTTTCCCCAAAGAGTTAAGGTTCCTCAGCTCCTACCTCAAAAAAAAGTAGTCATTTTTCTGCTTGTGGAGATCCTGATAAATTTTCTTACATCTCAGGTTGAATTTGTGTGTCTTCATAATGGCTTGATAGATATCCAGCTAAATTAGAGGGACCAGATGAAATGAGGTCCCCTATTCTGCTGCCATGTTGCCCTAATCCCCAGAAATTTAGTTTTAAAAAAAAATATTGAGGGGCGCTTGGGTGGCTCAGTTGGTTAAGTGTCTGCCTTTGGCTCAGATCATGATCTCGGATTGAACCCTGCCTTGGGCTCTCTGAACAGTGGGAATCTTGCTTCTCTCTCTCCTTCTGCCTCTCTCTCTCTCTCTCTCTCTCTCTCTCTCTCTCTCTCTCTCTCTCTTTGTCAAATAAATTAACAAAACATTTAAAAAATAAAGAAGAAGGGCATCTCGGCTCTTCTCACAGTTTGGCAATTGTGGACATTGCTGCTATGAATACCAACAGACGAATGGATAAAGAAGATGTGGTCCATATATGCAATGGACTATTACACAGCCATCAGAAAGGATGAACACCCAACTTTTGTATCAACATGGACGGGTCTGAAGATTATGCCGAATGAAATAAGTCAAGCAGAGAAAGTCAATTATCTTATGGTTTCACTTACTTGGGGAACATAAGGAATAAAATGGAGGACTCTAGGGGAAGGGAAGGAAAAGTGAATTGGGGTAATTCAGAAGGGAAGATGAACCATGAGAGACTATGGACTCTGAGAAACAAACTGAGGGTTATAGGGTTATGGGGGGGATGGGTGAGCCTGGTGGTGGGTATTAAAGAGGGCACGTATTGCATGGAACACTGGGTGTGGTGCATAAACAATGAATCTTGGATCACTGAAAAAATAAAAAAATAAAATAAAAATATGAATAATACATAATATAAAAGATGCAAGTTGTGACATCAATAATAAATATGAGAAGAGGAAAAATAAAGGAGAAAATATTAAGACTCTTTTATTTTCATTCTTTAAAGATTGATTTATTTGCTTTAGTTAGAGAAAGAGCATGAGTGATAGGGTCAGAGGGAGAGGGAGAGAATCTCAAGCAGACTCCATGGTGATTACAGAGCCTGATGTGAGGTTCAGTCTCATGACCCAGAGATTTCTACCTGAGCCAAAACCAAGAGTTGGATGCTCAACTGAGTGCACCATCCAGGTACCCCTTTTGTTTTTAAAGTAAATGAAAAACACTTTGGTTAGCTTTTTGTCAGATTTCCCAAGGATCTCTCGGCTGCAGCAGTGTTTGGAGTGAGTGATATTCAGCAATTAAAGTATCTACACCAACTACACCAACTGTCAGAGAAGAATTTCCTCTGCCCTTCACAGGAGAAAACCAAATTTAATAGCGTACATACTGAGAATCAATAGAGACATGGAAATTTCAGAAAGCCAGGCAACAGGATGGTTATCTGAGCTAAGGGGAAGGGTGTGATTTATGAAGCAGTTTAAATGAAGCAAAAATAAATGAAGATGGATTGATAGATGGATAGAAGGATGCATCAATAAGACATGTGATCAGGCAAGCATAATAAAATGTTAATGGTAGACTCTAGTTTGTTAAGTATATGGATAACCTCTGTAAAATTTATCCGAGTTTGCTATATGTTTGAAAATTATCATAATGAAACAATAAAGGGGGAAAAATCAAACTAGCAACTAGATAAACAAAAAATCAATAACAAATGTTTATGAGTCATATTTGTTTTGTTTGTTTTTTTATTTATTTTTATTTGCATATAGCTAACCTTAGATGTATATTTGTGGCATACTGAGCAGGCACAGAATGATAATGGTACTTCAATTATAAAAGATGCTAATATAACAACACTATACATTTTCCTTAAGTAAAACATGTATGCATTTATACAGTTACAAAACCTTATATACACTTACATAAATTGCATATACTCTCACAGAAGATAAGTCATTTATGTAAAACACATTAATACAGACAAACTAATAAAATAAAAGCAGTAATGTAGGGGCTGGTGGACAGCATATGTATACCAGGATGGTAGTGATGGTCAAGGACACATTAGCTTAATCTTGTAATGCTTTAATATTTAAAAAAATAATGTTTCCAGAAATTACTTTAAAAATAAAACTAAAAATATTAAAATATATTTACATTCCCATTCTCCCTGTTAAGGATCCAAGCTATCTGTGGCAACATGAACCAAGAGTTGTTATTGCTTTTAACACAAAGTCTTCCCCAAAGGATCTTTTTTTTTCCTGGGGCTTAATATTTTGCCTGTAGCTCTCAGAAGGCTAAAGCCTTCTGCCTTTTTAACCCTTCATCAAGCCTATGAAGTGATGAAGTGTGAAGGCTCTGGAGACAGCCCACCTGGAATTCAATCATTTAACACCACATCTAGTCTCTGCCACTTCCTATATATGTACTTTAGGTACATTACTTAAACCACATTGTGCTTTCAGTTCCCTCATCTATAAAAAAATAATAATACCTCACCAGTGATTGTGAGGCTTACATGAATAAATACATGTTAAGCATGTAGAATAGCTCTCAGCACATAGAAGATGTCAACAAATGTTATCTAGTATTTCCCATTAAATCTGCCTAATTTTGACTACTAGTTCTGACTGCTATGTTTTAGTCAAAGGAAGCTATCACTCCTGTTTCTCTGATTCATTTAAATTTTATAAGAAATTTAAATAATATTTTTCTTTCTGAGGCAATGGTTAGGTTTAAAACTGTTGTAAGGAAAAATAATTGATGCTGAAAGACTATGTCAGTTTATAACCAAAGCCTAGTCTAGGAGTATGAACATGTTTGATCTCCCCAAACTCACCTTTCTTGAAATGCTTTTCCTTTCACTTTCCATTAATCCAAATCTATTGTTTTTTGAAGACAAGTTGAAATCCCACCTTGTCCAGAAATTCTTCCCTGGATTAAACCTTTAATAATTGATTTCTCTTCCAAATTTCTAGAGATTTTTGTTGTTACCAAGCAATGTAGTTTTTAGCTCTATGATGTCTTGTACCACTTTTTTGGGGGGATTTTGTGTTTAGTCTTAAGTATGAGGACAAAATATATATCACCTTCCTAACCACCAGAAGTAAGCCACATTACTCACATGGCATATTACCTTCCTTAATAAGCCTATTGATAAAAAGAAATGCAGTGGGCATTGCAGATACACATAGTCTGATTGCCACACCTAATGTAAATAAAAGTGTATGATGATTGTTTAATAGCAGGTTTAATGCGTTCACCACTGGGATCTCTTAGAACTTAACATAATGTTCTGCACATAATAATTATCTGTTGAATGGAAACATCAAGGAACAATAATGTTTACACACTACAAAGGTATAAAGGTATATAATGAACTAACGAATACTTAGATTAAAATGGTTATTTTGAAAAATGTCATGGTTTAAGGGAAAAAATACTTTCCTTCAATTTATTAAAACAATAAATTTGTACTGGCTAAATCCTGATCAGAGAGATAATGTTTTATTTTTATTATGTTATCTTAGTCACCATACAGTACGTCATTAGTTTTTGATGTACTGTTCCATGAATCATTGTTTGCATATAACACCCAGACCTCCATGCAATATGTGCCCTTAATAACCACCATTGGATAACCCATCCCCCCACTCCCTTCCCCTCTTAAATCCTCAGTATGTTTCCCAGAGTCCATAGTCTCTCATGGTTCAATTCCCCTTCTAACGTCCCCCCCCTTCGTTTTTCCCTTCCTTCTCCTAATGTCCTCCATACTATTCCTTATGTTCCACAAATAAGTGAAACCATATGATAATCATATTTTTCTGCTTGACTTATTTCACTTAGTCTTATCTCCTCCAGTGCCATCCATGTCAATGCAAATAGTGCGTATTCGTCCTTTCTGATGGCTGAGTAATATGCCATCGTGTATATATGGACCACATTTTTTTCATCCATTGGTCTGTTGAGGGACATCTTGGCTCCTTCCACAGTTTGGCTATTGTGGACATTGCGACTATGAACACTGGAGTGCATGTGGCCCTTCTTTCCACTACATATGTATCACTGCACTAAATACCCAATAGTGAAGTTGTTGGGCCATAGGGTGGTTCTATTTTTAACTTTTTTTTTAAAGATTTTATTTATTTGACACAGAGAGAGAGAGATCACAAGTAGGCTTAGAGGCAGGCAGAGACATAGAGGAGGAAGCAGGCTCCTTGCCAGGCAGGGAGACCGACGCGGGCCTCGATCCCAGGACCCCGAGATCATGACCTGAGCTGAAGGCAGAGGCTTTAACCCACTGAGCCACCCCAGGCGCCCTATTTTTAACTTTTTGAGGAACCTCCACACTGTTTCCCAAATTGGCTGTACTTCCTTACATTCCCACCAATGGTGTAAGAGGGTTTCCCTTCCTCCAAAGCCCCTCCAACATTTGGTGCTTCTTATCTTGTCAATTATTGACATTCTAACTGGTGTAAGGTGGTACCTCAAAGTTGTTTTGATTTGAATTTCCCTGATGGCTAATGATATTAAACATTTTTTCATGTATCTGTTAACCATTTGTATGTGTTCCTTGGAGAAATGTCTGTTCATGTCTTCTGCCCATTTTTTGACTTGATTATTTGTTTATTTGAGTGTTGAGTTTGAGAAGTTCTTTATAGATCTTGGATAAACAGTCCTTTATCTGAAATGTCATTTACAAATACCTTCTCCCATTTCGTGGGTTGCCTCTTAGTTCGGTTGACTATTTGTATTGCTGTGCAGAAGCTTTTTATCTTGATGAAGTTCCAAAAGTTCAGTTTTGCTTTTGTTTCCTTGTTTTTGGAGACATGTCTTTAAAGAAGTTGCTGTGGTTGATGTCGAAGAGGTTACTGCCTATGTGTTCCTCTAGGATTTTGATGGATTCCTGCCTCACCTTGAGGTCTTTCATCCATTTTGAGCTTATCTTTGTGTATGGTGTAAGACAATGGACAAGTTTCATTCCTCTGCATGAGACTGGCCAAATTTCCCAGCTCCATTTATTGAAGAGACTCTTTTTTTCATTGGATATTTTTTCCTGCTTTGTCAAAGAATACTTGACTATAGAGTTGAGAGTACATATATGGGCTCTCTATTCTAGTCTATTGATCTATGTGCCTGTCTTTGTGCCAGTACCATGCTGTCTTGGTGATCAGAGCTTTGTAATATAGCTTTAAATCAGGCAACATGATGCCTTCAGCTTTGTTTTTCTTTTCAACATTTCCTTGGCCATTCAGGGTCTTTTCTGGTTCCAAACAAATTTTAGGGTTGTTTGTTTCAGCACTTTGAAAAATGCCATTGGTATTTTGATTGGGATGGCATTGAAAGTATAGATTACTCAGGGTAGCACAGACATTTTAACAATGTTTTTGTTACAATCCATAAGCATGGAATGTTTTTCCATCTTTTTGTGTCTTCTTCAACTTCTTTCATAAGTGCTCTGTAGTTTCTAGTGTATAGATCCCTTACCTCTTTGGTTAGGTTCATTCATAGGTATTTTTTGGTTTTTGGTACTATTATAAATGTAATTGATTCCCTATTTTCTCTTTCTACAGTTACATTGTTAGTGTATAGGAAAGCACCTCACTTCTTTGCATTGATTTTACATCCTGCCACATTACCATGTTACTGTTTGAGTTCCAGTAATTTGGGGTTGGAGTCTTTTGGGTTTTCCATGTAAAGTATCATATCATCTGTGAAGAGAGAAAGTTTGACTTCTTCTCTGCCAATTTGGATGCCTTTTATTTCTTTTTGTTGCCTGAGTGCTGTTGCTACGACTTCTAGTACTATGTTGAACAGTAGTGATGAGAGCGCACATCCTTGCATGTTCCTCCTCTTATCGGGAAGGCCTTCAGCTTTTTCCTATTCAGGATGATATTTTCTGTGGGTTTTTCATAGACAGCTTTATGAAATTGAGAAATGTTTCCTCTATCCCTACACTCTGAAGAGTTTTAATCAGGAAAGGATTTTGTATTTTGTCAAATGCTTTGTCTGCACTGCATCACTTGAGAGGACCATGTGGTTCTTCTCTCTTCTCTTATTGATTTGTTCTACCACACTGATTATTTTGTGAATGTTGAACCACCCTTGCATCTCAGGGATAAATCCCTCTTGGTTGTGATGGATAATCCTTTTAATGTACTGTTGGGTTCTATTAGCTAGGATCTTATTGAGAATTTTGGCATTCATATTCATCAGGGATATTGGCCTATAATTCTCCTCTTTCATAGGGTCTTTGCGTAGTTTTGGGATCAAGGTAATTCTGACCTCATAGAACGAATTTTGAAGTATTCCTTCTGTTTCTATGTTTTGAAACAGTTTCAGGAAAATAGGTATTATTTCTTCTTTGAATGTTTGGTAGAATTCCCCAGGTAACCCATCTGGCCCTGGACTCTTGTTTTCTTGGGAAGTTTTTGATCACTGCTTCAATTTCATTACTGGTTATTGGTGTATTCAGGTGGTCAATTTATTTCATCCTGTTTCAGTTTTGGTGGTTTATAGGTTTCGAGGAAGGCATCCGTTTCTTTCAGGTTCCTTAATTTATTGGCATGTAGTTGTTGATAATAATCTCTAATAAATGTTTCTATTTCCTCAGTGTTAGTCATAATTGTACCACTTTCTTCCATAATTTTATTAATTTTGGTCCTTTCTCTCTCTCTCTCTCTCTCTCTCTCTCTCTCTCTCAGATGATTCTGGGCAGAGGTTTATTGATCTTATTAATTCTTTCAGTTTTGGAAGTTTATAGTTTTCCAAGAATGCATCCATTTCTTCTAAGTTGCTTAATTTATTGTCATATAGCTGTTGATAATAGTTTCTGATGATTGTTTCTATTTTCTTGGTGCTAGTTGTGATCTCTCCCCTTTCATTCATAATTTCATTAATTTGAGTCCTCTCGCTTTTCTTTTGGATTAGTTTGGCCAGTCGTTTATCGATCTTAATTATTCTTTCAAAGAAACAGCTTCTAGTTTCATTGATGTGTTCTACTTCATCTCTAATTTCTAACTGATTGATTTCTCCTCTAATCTTAATTATTTCCCTTCTTGTGAGATGGGTTGGCTTAATGTCTTGTTGATTTTCTAGTTCTTTAAGGTGTAAAGAGAGTTGGTGTATTTGGGATCTTTCAATTTCTTTGAGTGAAGCTTGAATGGCTATGTCTTTCCCCCTTAGGACCAACTTTGCCATATCCCATAGGTTTTGGACTGATTTGTCTTCATTCTTATTGGTTTCCATGAACTGTTTAAGTTCTTCCTTGATTTTCTGGTTGATCCAAACATTCTTGAGCAGGATGGTCTTTAGCTTCCAAGTGTTTGATTTCCTTCCAAACTTATTCTTGTGGTTGAGTTCCAGTTTCAAAGCACTGTCTGAGAATATGCAGGGGATAATCCCAATCTTTTGGTAGTGGTGAAGCCCTAATTTGTCACCGAGAATGTGGTCTATTCTGGAGAATGTTCCACGTGCACTCGAGAATGAGTATTCTGCTTTTTTTAGGGTGGAATGTTCCGTATATATCTATGAGGTACATCTGAGAGAATGTGTCATTCAAAGCTCTTGTTTCTTTTTTGATTTTCTGTTTAGATGATCTATCTACTGCTAAGAGTGGCATGTGAAGATGTCCTACAATTAATGTATTCATATCAATATGACTCTTTATTTTTTTTAACAGTTGGCTTATGTAGTTGGCTGCTCCCATGTTGGGGACATAAATATTTATAATTGTTACATCTTCTTGCTGGAGAGACCCTTTAAGAAAAAAAAAGAATGATGTAGTGTACTTCTGTATCTCTGACTACAGTTCTTAGCTTAAAATCTAATTTATCTAATATGAGAATCGCTACCCCAGCTTTCTTTTGAGGACCATTGGCATGAAAGATGGTTCTCCTTCTCATCACTTTCAGTCTGGATATATATTTAGGTTCAAAATGTGTCTCTTGTAGACAGCATATGGACGGGTCCTGTCTTTTTATCTAGTCTGCAACCCTGTGTCTTTTTATGGGAGCATTTATGCCATTCACATTGAGAGTGATTATTGAAAGGTAAGTTTTTATTGACATCATGTTACCTGTGAAATCCTTGTTTCTATGCATTGTCTCTATAACTTACTGTTCTATGTCCCTCGTGGGTTCTTTATACTTTTATAGAGCCCCCCTTAATATTTCTTGTAGTGCTGGCTTTTTGGTCACATATTTTAGACCTTGCCGATCTTGGAAGTTATTTACCTCTCCATCTAGTCTGAATGTCAGACTTGTTGTATGAAGTGTTCTTGGCTGGTAAAGGATCTGTACTCGAGGAACTACAGAACACTCATGAAAGAAATTGAAGAAGACACAAAGAGATGGAAAAGCATTCCATGCTCATGGATTGGAAGAATAAACACTGTTATAGTGTCTATACTTCCCAGAGAAATCTAAACTTTTAATGCCAATCCCAATCAAAATTCCACCAGCATTTTTCAATGTGCTGGAACAAACAATCCTAAAATCTGTATGCAACCAGAAAAGACCCTGAATCACTAATGAAATGTTGAAATAGAAAAAGCTGGGGGCATCACGTTGCCTGATTTCAAACTTTACTACAAAGCTGTGATCACCAAGATAGCATGGTACTGGCATAAAAACAGACATATAGTCCAGTGGAACAGAGTGAAGAGTCCAGATATGGACCCTCAACTTTATGGTCAAATAATCTTCGACAAAACAGGAAAAATATCCAGTGGAAAAAAGACAGTGTCTTCAATAAATGGTGGTGGGAAAATTGGACAGCTATATATAGAAGAATGAAATTTGACCATTTTCTCACACCATACACAAAGATAAACTCGAAATGGATGAAAGACCTCAATATGAGGAAGGAATCCATCAAAATCCTAGAGGAGAACATAGTCAGTAACCTATTTGACAACGGCCTCAGCAACTTCTTTCAAGTCCCGTCTCAAAAGGCAAACAAAACAAAAGCAAAAATGATCTTTTGGGATTTCATCAAGATAAAAAGCTTCTGCATAACAAAGGAAACAGTCAAGAAAACAAAGAGGCAACCCACAGAATGGGAGACGATATCTGCAAATGATACTACAGACAAAGGGCTGATTTCAAAGATCTATAAAGAACTTCTCAAGCTCAATTCCCAGAAACCAGAAAATCATGTTAAAAAATGGGCAGAAGACATGAAGACACTTCTGCAAAGAAGACATACAAATGGCCAACAGACACATGAAAAAATGTTCATCACTAGCCATCAGAGAAACTCAAATCAAAACCACATTGAGATACCACCTTACACTGGTAGAATGGCTAAAATCAACAAGACAGGAAACAAATGTTGGAGAGGATGTGGAGAAAGGGGAACCCTCTTACACTGTTGGTGGGAATGTATGTTGGTGCAGCCACTTTGGAAAACAGTGTGGAGATTTCTCAAAACATTAAAAATTGAGCTACCCTATGACCCAGCATTTGCACTACTGGGTATTTACACCAAAGATACAGATGTAGTAAAAATAAGGGCCCTATGTACCCTAATGTTCATAGCAGCAATATTCACAATCGCCAAGCTGTGGAAAGACCTTGGATACCCTTCAACAAACGAATGGATAAAGAAGATGTGTTCCATATACACAATGGAATATTACTCAGCCATCAGAAAGGATTAATACCCAACTTTTTTTGTATCAACATGGACAGGTCTGGAGGAGATTATGCTGAGTGAAATTCGTCAAGCAGAGAAAGTCAATTATCCTATGGTTTCACTTACTTGTGGAATACATGGAATAACATGGACGACTCCAGGGCAAGGGAAGGAAAAGTGAATTGGGGTAAATTGGAAAGGGAGACGAACCATGAGAGATTGTGGACTCTGAGAAACAAACTGAGGGTTATGGAGTGGAGGACAGAGTGGGTATTGGTTAGTCTGGTTGTGGGTATTAAGGATGACAGATATTTCATGGAGCACTGGGTGTGGTGCATAAACAATGAATCTTGGATCACTGAAAAAATAAATTAAAAAAATAAATAAGCTGTTTAAAAAATTCTTTCAAAGAACCTTCTTCTAGTTTCATTAATCTGTTCCACTGCATTTCTGGTTTCTGATTCTTTGATCTCTGTTCTAATCCTAATTTGTTCTCTTCTTGTGTGTAGCTTAGGCTTTATTTATTGTTCTTTCTCCAGTTCTTTAATGTGTAAGTTTAGTTGAAGAACTGGGGATTTGTTTTTACTTCTTTGAGTGAGGCTTGGATGACTATATATTTCCTTCTTAGGACCACCTTTGCTGCATCCCATAGGTTTTGGACCAATGTGTTTTCATTCTCATTTATTTCCATGAATTGTTTAAGTTCTTCTTTGATTTCCTGGTTGGCCCAAACATTCTTAAGTGAGATGGTCTTTAGCTTCCAAATATTTGAGTTTCTTCCAAATTTTTTCCTGTGATTGAGTTCCAGATTCAAAGCACTGTCATCTGAGATTATGCAGGGAATAAGCTCAATCTTTCAATATTGTGTAAGACCTGATTTGTGACCCAGTATGTGGTCTATTCTAGGGAATGTTCCATGTACATTCACAAAGAGTGAGTATTCTGGTTTTTTTCCCCCCAGTGGAATGTTCTGTCCATGAGGTCCACCTGGGCCAAAGTGTCACTCAAAGTTCTTGTTTCTTTGTTGATTTTCTGGTTAGATGATCTGTGTTTTGCTGAGAGTGGAGCATTGAGGTCTCCTACTATTAACATATTATTATCAATATGTCTATTTTGGTTAATAGTTGTCTTAACTGTTTTGTAGAGCTCATTTTTGAAGCGATCTGATCTTGGCTTTTATTCTTTGATAGATTTTGATTGCACGTTCAATCTCCTTCTTTATTATTGGGCTGTTTAAATTTTTTATTCATGATTAAGTCTTGGCAAGTTGTGTTTTTCTCAGAATTTACTCATGTTTTCTAAATTATCTACTTTGGGAATATGATTGTTCATGATAGTCTCAGTATTCTTTGTATTTCTGTGGTATCAGTTGTCATATCTCCTCTTTCACTTATGTTTGTGTTAATTTGAGTCATCTCTTTTTTTTTCAGGTATAGCTAAATTTGCAAACTTTATCTTTTCATAAGCCACTCTTAGTTTGCCAATTTTTTAATATTTTCCTTCTAACCCTAATTCATTTATTTCTGCTCCAATATTTCTTTATTTTCTTCTTCTAAGTGAACTAAGACAGTTTTGGTAAGTAAAACAGAAGAATGTTTGGTATCATTTATATGGGGAATCTTTTTTAAAAATTCAGTTTCATGATATCTGAGAATAGGATGGTGGTTTCCAGTGGCTGAGGAAAGAGGGAATTGGGGTTATGCAGGTCAAGGTTACATATATTCAGTTATAAGAATAAGTTCTGAGATCTGCACAGTATAGCTACTGTAACTGACATTTTACTGTATACTTACAAGTTGCTGAGAATAGAGTTTCAGCATACTTATCACACACAAAAAAGTTGAGTATGTTAACTATGTGAAGTGATGGCTGGATGTTCTTATTACACTGACATTGGTCATGTAGAAATTCTACAGTTTATATGTGTATTAAATAAACACCTTGTGTACTTTATGTATATGTAAATATATTTATCAATTATTCATCAATAATATTAAAAGCAATCTGTAAAAAAACGAATAATTTTAGATCAATAGAGGAAGTTTATGGAAGTAAGGTTGTTATGTGATAATCTTGATCAACTGAGAAATATTCCTGGAAAAGAAGGCTCTGTCCTGTGATTGGAAATAGGAAAAGTTATCAGTGTAAAATACAGAACCCAAATTTCCATCAATCAAATATAGGACTTAGTACTAAACAATAACTTCATTCTATTATGAGACTGGAGAGAAAAGCAGTGATGTAATTCTTAAGTGCATATAACTGTGATTTGCATTTTTATACCAGTTTCCTTACAAGACCCCTGTCAATTTACTTTCTCTTTCAGTGTTCTCAACTAGAAAATAAAAAGGAAAAATGTTATAAATTTTGGGGACCCTAAGGAATTCATTTCAATGAAATAATGTGTTCGAAGGGGCTTTACAAATTTTAAACTGCTAAACTAAAATAATGTATGAACACAAGGGGCTTTTGTTAGTATTATTGCACATTTTACCACTCCCAGTCACCTATATGGCATTTTATACCATGGCTATGACCACAATTTGATGCCTAATTACACAGTTCTATGTATGAAATGCATTTAGAAAACAAAATTAAAATGATGAGAATGACCTCTTTTTTATGTTTTGTACCTTTCTTTCTTTTTTTTTTAAGATTTATTCATTTATTGGAGAGAGAGAGACATCAGCGGTAGGGCAGAGGGAGAAGGAGATCCCCAAACAGACTCCCTGGTGAGTGCTGAGGCCAACACAGGGCTCAATCCCAGGATCATGACTTGAGCCAAAATCAAGAGTCAGATGCTCAAAAGACTGAGTCACCCAAGTGCCCCAATCTTTTCATTTTCAAAAATATTTTCCTCCTCCTTTTACATCTGTCACCTCTCATTTCTCACTGGTTCCTCTGCTTCACTAATTTCACTTCCTTGTAATTCCTCTATCAACTTTTTTTCTTTTCTTTATATATTGTTTCTTCCTCTTCCTCACTCCCCATTTTCATTTCCCCCCTATACTTTTTCCTTGTTTGTATCTCAATCATTGTTTTCTTTGACATCTATCATAAGTCTCTCCTCTCTTCCATCCCTAGCATCTGTGTGCTTGTCTTTCTTTATCTGTGTTATTATTAATCTCTCTGTCTCTGTAGCTCTATCTTTTGCTGATTTTTCTTTAACACACCCAAACTAAACTCAAATCTCTCTACTGATAAATTATTCATTAGGAACTGTAATGTAAATTTTTGACATGTTAATTTTTCATCAGTTGGTAGTATATCATGGGAATCTCCACTCCTCATAGAGCTACATACTGTTATTTATGGATATTTTAAAGAATTTCTCTATTGAGAGAGAAGTTGGAAGATGGTGGTAGAGTAGGAGGACATTAGGCCTCCCTTGTCCTACAAATATAAGTAGATAAATAGCAAATCATCCGAAGTACCCCAGCAATTGACCTTAAGACTGGCATAACAAACTCCATAACTAAAGATAAAGAAGAGGGCACACTGGAGAAGGTATTTCTACAGAGATGCATATGGGTGAGAAATGGATTATGGATGCTGCTGTGGGAAGGGAGTTGCAGTTATAGAGAAGAGTGAGAGACAGACTAACACACAGGGGAGTGCACAGGGAAAACGGACCCCAAAAGCAATTGGCTTGGAAAGTGAGAAAAACTGAATTTCATGACTTCTGACAATCAGTAGGGCTCATGGCCTGGAGTTTTAATGGTCAGCAGTCTTGGCTGTGAGAGAGCCCTGAAGGCATTGCACTGCTCTTGGAGAAAAAGCAAGCAAACAATCCATGGACATACAGTGTTGAAACAGCAATCTGAAGAGTGCCTAGGACACACAGTGGGGAGATTGTTCATCTCAGACCACATCCTAGAAAGAAAGCATTCACAGACAGACACTTTTTGGGAACAAAGGAACTGCTCAGTACCATTTCCCTCCTCCACCCCTCAGCACAAGTACAAGGCCATCTGCAGGAAGCAACCCAGCACCCATGCTAGCTACCTAACTTGCTTACACCAAGCCTTTCCCCCACATGCTCTGGTGGAATGACCATTCCTAGACAAGCTTGCAAGTGTCCCAGAGCATCAGGCCTTTCCCAAGGAAGACCTGCCCAAACCCCTGTTCACACTGCATCTGCTAACACTGGAGTTTGTGGAGCATCAATTCCAGCAATGATGGCCACAGGTTTCATCAAACAGACCAGAGAACACGTAGTTAAGATGTACCATATTCAGATCAAGGACCAAACACTGCCCATAACAGGCAAAAAGAGCCTCTGCTGATGAATGGTCTGAAGGATAAAGTGACCAGAATAAAGCTGCAGAACACATACAGCAGACATTGGACACATTACTGGAAGTACCAAGCCCTAAGGAACAACAGATACAAAATGGGAAGGCATAACAGGACCTCTTCTTGATAAAACCATTACCCTCAAGAAGAGGATATGTAAGATGACTTTCCTAACACACAGGAGCAGGCACCGAGATTTAGTCAAAATAAGAAGATAAAGAAATTTATCCCAAATGAAAGAACAGGACAAGGTCTTGGCCAAGATCTAAGCAAAACAGATATAAGTAACATGCCAGATAGAGAATTTAATGTAATGATCATAAGGATATTCACTGGACTTGACAAAAGAGTGGAAGACATAAGTGATACGCTTGACACAAGGAGATGGAATAACATAGTAGAGATAAAAAGATAAATAAGTTAAATGAAAAACACCTTGATGGAATGAACAACAGGCTAGAAAAAGCAGTGATCCTAATTAGTGACCTAGAATACAAAGTACTGGAAAGTAATGAATCAGAACAAAAGAGAGATAAAATAATTATGCAAAATGAGAATATACCTAGGGAACTCAGTGATTCCATCAAATGTAATTATATTCATACTATAGGAGTCCCAGAAGAAGAAAAGAGAGAAAAGGGGACAGAAAATTTATCTGAAGGAAAAAACAGTTGATAACTTCCCTATGTGGGGAAGGAAAGAGACATTCAGATCCAGAAGGCACAGAGAATCTCCATCAAAATCAACAAAAGCAGGTCCACACCACAACATATTGTAAGTTGGCAAAACATAGTAATAAAGACAAAAAATGAAAAGCAGCAAGCAAAAGAAAGGAAGAAAGTAACTTACAAGGGAAAAACCATAAGGCCAGCAGGGGATTTTTCAGTAGAATTTTGCAAGCAAGAAGGAAGTAACATGACATATTCCAAGGGCTGAATGGGAACAATCTGGAGCCGAGAATACTTTATCTAGCAAGGCTATCATTTAGAATAGAAGGAGAGATAGAGTTTCCCAGACAAACAAAAAGTAAAGGAGTTCATGACCAATAAATAAGCCCTGCAGGAAAACTAAATGGGACTTTTTGAGTGGAAAGGAGAGACCAAAAGTGACAGTGTGGAAACACAAAAGCAGTAAAAATGTATAGTTCTGTGAAAAAATCAGTCGAGAAACTCACAAAATAAAAGGATGCAAAATATGACACCATAAAATATGACACCATATACCTAAAACATGGGGAGGAGTAAAAAATGGGTTCAAACTTAAATGACCATCAACTTTTTTTAAAAAATTTTTGTTTTAAAGATTTTATTTATTTATTTGACAGAGAGAGATTACAAGTAGGTAGAGAGGCAGGCAGAGAGAGGAGGAAGCAGACTCCCTGCCAAGCAGGGAGCCCAATGCGGGCCTCGATCCCAGGACCCTGAGATCATGACCTGAGCCGAAGGCAGAGGCTTTAACCCACAGAGCCACCCAGGCGCCCAAATGACCATCAACTTATAGACTGATATATGAAGAAGAGGTTACATACAAACTTATGCTAATCATATATCAAAAATGACTAATAAATATTCAAATAAAAATCATTAAATCCAAATATATCACTAAAGAAAAACATCGAACTTTGAAAAGGAGAAAGATAAGAAAGAATCAGAGAAAATCTTCAAAAACAACCACAAAACAAATAAGAAAATGACAATAAATTCATATCTATCAATGATTACTGTGAATGATAATAGACTAAACACTTCAATCAAAAGACACAGGGTAACAGAAAGGATAACAAAACAAGACCCATTAGTTTTTGATGTTGTATGAGCACAACATCAAAAACTAATGATGTACTATATGCTAGCTAACTGAACATAAAAAAATAATTAATTAACTAATTATCATTGGAAAAGTTATGTTATTATCATTTAAAATCAAGGTCATGGGTTCTTGTTATTACTGTTGATCATATTTAATACTACTTAAAAAGAAAGAACCAGCTGGATATTGCTTGGAACAGCCTCATTTTAGACCTAAAGGCACCTATAGATTGAAAGTGGGGTCATGGAAAAATATGTTTCAAGTGAATTGATGTCAAAGGAAAGCCACAGTAGCAATATTTATTTAAAAAATTAGACTTAAAAATGAACACTATAACGAGAGACAAAGAAGGACACTGTGTAATAATAAAGGGGACCACCAAACAAGTAGATATAACAATTATAAATATTTATACACCCAGTATAGGAGTGTCCAAATGCATAAAACAGTTAGCAACACACCTAAAGGAACTCACTGATAAAAATGCAATAATAGGGCGCCTGGGTGGCTCAGTGGGTTAAAGCCGCTGCCTTCAGCTCAGGTCATGATTCCAGGGTCCTGGGATCGAGGCCCACATCGGGCTCTCTGCTCAGTGGGGAGCCTGCTTCCTCCTCTCTCCTCTCTCTCTGCCTGCCTCTCTGCCTACTTGTAATCTCTCTCTCTGTGTCAAATGAATAAATAAAATCTTTAAAAAAATGCAATAATAGTAGGACACTAATATCCCACTTACAGCAATGGATACATCATCTAAAAAGAGAATCAATAAGGAAACAATAGATTTGAATGACACATTGGACCAGATGGATTTAACAGATACCTTCAGGAATTCCATTTTAGAACAGCAGAATACACATTCTTTTCTTTTTTATTTTATTTTTCTTTATTTTATTTTATTTTTTCAGTGTTCCAAGATTCATTGTTTATACACCACACCCAGTGCCCCATGCAATACGTGTATTAATACCCACCACCAGGCTCGCCCATCCAAAACCCTCAGTTTGTTTCTGAGTCCACAGCCTCTCATGCTTCATCTCCCCCTCTGATTTACCCCAATTTACTTTTCCTTTCCTTCTCCTAATGTCCTCTGTTATTCCTTATGCTCCACAAGTAAGTGAAACCATATGATAATTGACTTTCTCTGCTTGGCTTATTTCCCTCAGTGTAATCTCCTCCAGTCCCATCCATGTTGATACAAAAGTTAGGTATTCATCTTTTCTGATGACTGAGTAATATTTCATTGTATATATGGACCGTCTTCTTTACACATTCCTTTCAAGAGCACATGGAACATTCTCCAGAATAGATCACATATTAGCTCACAAACAAACCACAACAAATTCTACAAGATCAAAATCATACCATACATTTCTGAACACAATTCTATGAAATTAGGAATAAACCATGAGAAAAATTCTGGAAATTCCATAAGTACAAAGAAGTAAAATATCATGCTACTAAATAATGAAAGGGTCAAACAGGAAATCAAAGAATAAATTTGAAAGTACATGGAAAAAATGAAAATGAAAACACAATAAATGCACAGAAATCTGTTGCATTTCTATACACCAATAATGAAGCAGCAGAAAAAGAAATTAAGAAATCAGTTCCATTTACAATTTCATCAAAAATAAGATATTTTTATAATAAGATATTTTTATAATAAAGAGTAAATCTAATGAAAGAAATGAAAGACCTCTACTCTGAATACTATAAAACACTGATGAAAGAATTTATAGAGGAAACAAAGAAATGGAAATACATTCCATGCTGATGGATTAGGAAAGCAAATATTGTTTTGTTTTGTTTTAAAGATTTTATTTATTTATTTGATAGAGAGAGAGAGAACACAAGCAGGGGGAGTGGGATAGGGAGAAGCAGGCTCCCTGCTGAGCAGGGAGCCCGATGCAGGGCTTGATCCCAGGACCCTGGGTTCTGACCTGAGCCCAAGGCAGACACTTAACGACTGAGCCACCCAGGCGCCCTGAAAGTAAATATTGTTAAAATGTGTATATGACCCAAAACAATCTACACATTTAATGCAATCCCTATCAAAATACCACCAGCATTTTTCATGGAACAAGAACAAAAAAATTCTAAAATCTGTATGGGACTACCAAAGATCCTGAATAGCCAAAGCAATCTAGAAAAAGAAAAGCAAAGCTGGAGGCATCACAATTCTGGACTTCAAGTTACACTTTAAAGCAGTAATAAACAAAACAGTGTGGTACTGGCACAAAATAGACACATTGTTCAAAGAACAAAATAGAAAACACAGAAATAAACCCAGAACTATATGATCAATTAATCTTCAACAAAGCAGGAAAGAATATCCAATGGGAAAAAGAGAGTCTCTTCAATAAGTGGTGCTGGGAAAACCGGACAATAACATGCAAGAATGAAACTAGACCACATTATTAGTCCATATACAAAAATACATCCAAAATGGATTAAAGACCTAAATATGAGACTTGAAACCCTAAAAATTCTAGATAACACAGGGAGTAACCTCCTTGTCATCAGCCATAGCAACATTTTTCTAGGTACATCCCCCTGAGACATGGGAAACAAAAGCAAAAACAAACCATTGAGACTTCATCAAAATAAAAACCTTCTGCCTTGTGAAGGAAACAATCAACAAAACTAACAAACAAAACTAAAACGCAATCTAGAGAATGGAAGAAGAGATTTGCAAATGGCATGTCTGATAAAGGGTTAGTGGCCAACATATACAAAGGATTGATAGAAGTCAACCCCCTCCCCCAAAACAAGCAATCTAATTAAAAATGGGAAGAAGATATGAGCAGACATTTCTCCAAAGAAGATATATCGGTGGCCAATGGACTCAGGGAAATGCAAATAAAAAGTACAAGGAGATATCACCCCGCACCTGTCAAAATGACTAAAATCAACAGCAGGTGTTGGTGAGGGTTGGGGGAAAAGAAACACTCATGCACTGTTGGTGGGGATGCAAAGTGGTGCGGCCACTCTGGAAAACTCATATATGGAATTTAAGAAATAAAAAAAAAGCTAAGGGAAAAGAAAAGAGACAAATCAAGATATCCACTCTAATAGAGATCAAACTGATGGTTACCAGAGGGAGACAGGGGGGTGGGTGGGTGAAATATGTTATGGGAATTAAGGAGTGTACTTGTCATGAGAAGCAGTAGGTGATATATGGAATTATTGAATCACTATATTGAACAACTGAAACTAATATAACACTCTTTGTCAACTAACTGTAATTAAAATAAAACTTAGAAAAAAATAAATACTCTGTAACAAAAAAATAACTTTTTGGCAATGTTAGTGACACTTTAAATGGAGTTGCTCTATTTGACATAACAGCAAGATGAGAAATAATTTCCCAGGCTGAACCAAGTCATTTAGAAAAACTGGTTCAGAGGATAGAGTAAACTCTAAGAAATTATGATTCTAGACAGTTATGCTTCATTTTCTTTTTTCTATGGCATCTAACTGTAGTGGAAACCTGGGTGGTTTGGATTTATTCTCAGCTTACACACTTTTTTTTTTATGACCACAGAACTTTCTCTTAACAGCAAATGCCTTACAATCCCCATCTGACAAGTGAGAAATAAGAATCCCTGTAAACCAGACTCACATCCAATCTCTTAAGATCAAAGGAAATAAGTGGATATGAAAGTGTTATAAGAAAGCATAATGGCTTATAAAGGTTTATATCCTTATTTTCTCTGATGGCTCACTCATCTGAATATGGGTCTAGGTTCCTTACCTAAAAACTTAAGGATTACCATCATAAAAACTAAATGAAAGGATTCTGAAATGGGGCCAATAGTGACCTCTGAATTGATTATTACTCCCAAGCCTGAATCCACACCCAAGTGTGGAATGCTGAAATTCTCCATGATAATTTTATCTTTGATGAACTGGCTGATGGTTAGCAAATGGCTTCCTTAAACTGATATTGGAAAGAGAATAACCTTCTGTTTGTTTGTTTTTTTCTTCCTATTTCTCTGTTGTCATCATCAAAACACAGTTATTATACACCTTCTTCTTCCTAATTCCATGTCAAGCCTGGTACACATATAAGTTCTCTCTGATCACTTACAACCTAAGACAAACAGCACAGAGTAGTGTTGTTTTTTATTGGCATTCAAAAATAAAAACGATATAATGACTCAACAAATCTATACATTTATCACTGCTCATCAAGATAGGTGAACTCTCAAAAAAAAAAAGATACATGATCTCTTAATCCCCTTTTCCTTTTTTACTCATTCCCTGACCCATCTTCCTCTGGTAACCATTGTTTTGTTCTCTGTATTTAAGAGTATAGCTTTCTTGGGGGAGGGATTATCCTTTTATTGTACGCTGAAACTAATATAATACTTTATGTAGGGCGCCTGGGTGGCTCAGTGGGTTAAAGCCTCTGCTTTCGGCTCAGGTCATGATCTCAGGGTCCTGGGATCGAGGCCCACATCGGGCTCTCTGCTCGGCGGGGAGCCTGCTTCCTCCTCTCTCTCTGCCTCTCTGCCTACTTGTGATCTCTCTATCTCTGTGTCAAATAAAGAAATAAAATCTTTAAAAAAAAATTAAAAAAAAATACTTTATGTAAATTATAATAAATCAAAAATAAAGTAAATAAATAATGGGGTTATAATTTGCAGCATGGTTAACAATGTTATATTGCATATTTGAAAATAGCTAGGAAAGTAGAATTTGAAAATTTTCATCATAAGAAAATAATTTGTAACTATGGTGATGTATATTAACTGGACTTATAGAGATAACAATTTCGCAATATATACAAATATCAAATTACTACATTGACACTTGAAATTAATACAATATGTCAGTTATGCCTCAATAAAAAGTTAATGATAATAATAATCAAAAATAAACAGATGAGAGAGGCAACATGGCTTAGTGAAAAGGACTAGGACTTCAAATATTAAGTTTCTAGTTCTGGTATAATTCTTTTTTTCTTTTTTAAGTTTTTATTTAAATTCCAGTTAGTTAATATAGAGTATAATATTAGTTTCAGGTATTCAATATAGTGATTCAATACTTCCATACAACAACTGGTGCTCATCACAAATATCTTCCTTACTTTAAACCATCCTTCCACCCAACTCTTCTCTGATAACCATCAGTTTGTTCTCTATAGTTAAGAGTCTGTTTGTTGGTCTGCCTCTTTCACTCTTTCCCCCCAAGACTGTTTTGTTTCTTAAATTCTACATATGAGTGAATTAATATGGTATTTGTCTTTCTCTGAATGACTTATTTCACTTAGCATTATAGTCTCTAGCTCCACCCACATTATGGCAAATGTCAAGATTTCATTCTTTTTGATGGCTGGGTAATAGTTCACTACATACACATATATCATTTCTTTATCCATTCATCACCTGATGAGACACTTGGGCTGATTCCATAATTTGGCTATTGTAGATAATGCTGCTGTAAACAATGGGGTGAATGTATCCCTTTGCATTAGTGTTTTTGTATCATTTGGGTAAATACCAAAAATCCAGCAATTGCTGGATTGTAGGGTAGTTCTATTCTTAACTTTTTGAGGAACCTCTATATTATTTTTCAGAATGGTTGCACCCGTTTGCATTCCCACCAACAGTGCATAAGTGTTCTCCTTTCTCTGCATCCTTATCAACACGTGTTGTTTCTTGTGTTGTTGATTTTAGTCATTCTGACAGGTGTGAGGTGACATCTCATTTTAGTTTTGATTTATATTTCCCGGATGATGGGTGATTCTTCTTTTGATGCATAAAGTAGAGCCATTCCTATCATCTTTCTGAGACTTAGTTTCCCCACTGTAAAATGAGAAAGTGAAACCAGATTATCTAAAAGTCCCTCTTAGCTTTGGATTTCCATGATTTAATTATCAGATGAGGCATTTTAGTTACATTATTTTTTCCTTTCAGATTTTGATGCCTTCCTATAATAAAGTTGTAATGATTTTTTCCCTAAAAAATTGTGCAGATACCTTCTTAGTCTGCCAAAATAAAGTAACGCCATTCCTTTGAGATGTTCTCACTTACAGCTATAAAATCCTGGACATAACAACAAACAAGCATAGGAAGGGTCTAAATAGTGGGGGAGGGGAGAATGTTTCCTAAGGACCATTGGACTTGAGCAACACCACAGGACATGATGGTGCATTTCCTGAGTTTGCTGATTGCCCCCCACACATCTTACATAAAGAAGCTTTTAAGTAGAAACACCAACAGGGAGACAAAAGTAAAACAAAACAAAAACTTCAGGGAAAGTTTGTTTTTCATAGCTAAAGGATATAGGAAAGTGTGGACTAATAACAGAAAATATTTCTGGCAATTCCCACTCTACTCTAATCCAACATCAATGAAAAAACAGAACTATAGCCATATACACCATCTGGCCTTTAAACCTACTTCGTTCCCTCCACCCCCATCTTAAGGAAACAAAGGGCACGATCTCCCACTGGGTGATGTCATCAGGGCCAAGCAGGAAGTTCATCTTTCATCCCCTAAACATGGAGCTAATATTCACTCTTCCACCTGGCAGTGGCAGAGGTTCTGGGATTCCCTTACCTGGTGGTGCGGGAGGGACACAGAAAGGAATTGGTCTTCAACCCTTGACTGAAGGAAGCAAGCAAATAGTGCCCCTATCCTTCCACCAGGATAGTGTCAGTGGGTCTAGCCAGAAACTGTTAGCGAAATGAAAGCATGCAGTGATGAAGTGAACCTCCACTTCTACCCAGAGGCAATAACATTTAATGAGGTCATCATTAGACTTTACCCTCAGCCCAACCCCAGAGGAGGGAAGCTGAGCCTCCACACCCATCCAACTTCAACAAGGCAGAAAAAAGTAGTTCATACTGGGGCTAGTAAGTACACTTTTTTCCTCCCAATCCTAGTGAAGCCCAGTGGGGAGCTGAATCTGCACTCCTAGATAGCACTGAGGAGGCACAATAAAGTGGAGAGGGTTGGATAGTGATAAACAAGCTGAAATTGAATTAGAAGATACTTCTAATGAAAAGTGAAAAGAAAAAAATAGGAATAAATTTAACAAAAGAAAAGCAAAGCATATTCTTAAATAAAAAAATATTTAAAAAACTTAAGAAGGCCTAAATAAATGGAAAGACATCTAATGCTCTTGGATCACAATATGTTACAATGGCAATACTCCCCCAAATTTATCTCTATCAAAATCTGAGCTGGCTTCTTTACAGTTACTGAAAGCTGATTCTAAAACTTATATGGAAATTTAAGGAACTCTCCCAAAACAAAACAATCTTGAAAGAGAAGGACAAAGTTGATGAAGTTACACTTACCCATTTCAAAATTTACTACTAAACTACAATAATCAAGACTGGAACATACTAGTATGAGGATAGATCAATGGAATACAATTAAGAGTGCGGAGATAAACCCATATATATGGCCACTTGACTTTCAACTGGGTACCAAGTCGATTCAATGGGGAAATAATAATATTTACAATAAAAGGTGCTGAGACAACTGGATATTCAAATGCAAAAGAATGAATTTGATACCCTATCTTGCACCATATACAAAAATTAATCCAAAGTAAATACAAAATACCCTAAGTATAACAACTAAAACTATTAAACCTCTAAAATACGCTTAAATCTTGGATTAGTCAATAATTTCTTATATATGACACCAAAAGCACATGAGAAAAATGAAAAAAGAAATAGATAAATTTGATTTAATTAAAATGAGAACATTTTCTGTTTTTTCAAAGGGTGTAATCAAGACAGTGAAAAGGTAACCCCTAGAATGGAAGAAAATCATTAGCAAATTACATTTCTGATAAGAGACTTGTATCTAGAATATTAAATAAAGAATATTAATAAAGAATTTTTACAACTGAAATATAAAAAGACTAAAAGACAAATAATGTAATAAAACATGGCAAAAGATATGAATAGGCATTTTTCCAAAAAAGAAAGCCAATAAGCACATGAAAAAAATGTTCAACATCATTAGTCATCAGGAAAATGAAAGTCAAAATCACAGTGCAATGAACTACTACTTCACACTCTCTAGGATAACAACAGCAAAAACAACAACAAAACAAGTGTTGACAAGATGTGGAGAAAGTGGAACACTCATACATAGCTGGTGGTAATGTTAACTAGTGCAGTCACTGTAGATAACAGTTTGGGAGTTATTAAAATAATGAAAGATCAAGTTACCAATAATCCAGCTATTCCATTCCCAGATATGTACCCAAGAGAAGGGAAAACACATGTCCACACAAAAACTTGTACATGACTGTTTATAGTAGCATATTATTATTAACACCCACTCCCCCAAAATAGAAACAATATAAATGTGCATCAGTTGATAAATGAGTAAAAACAATGTGGGCTATTCAAACAATGGAAAATTACTCATCTATAAAAAGGAAAGAAGTACTGATACATATTACAACATGGATAAATCTTGAAAGCATTATGCTAAGTGAAAGAATTCAAAGTCAAAGGACCATATCATATCGTATGATTCCATTAATGTGAAATGTCCAGAATAGGGAATTTATACCAATAGCAAAAAGATTATTTATTGCTTAGGCCCTGTGGGTTGGAGTAAATGCTAATGGGTACAGGGTTCATTTTTGTGGTAATGAAATGTTGTAAAATTGATTGTCATGGTATTCACATATCTCTATGAATATACTAAAATCATTGAATTGTACACTTTAAATGGTCATTTATATATTTTTATATATATATATATTTATATATTTAAATTATATATCAATAAAGGTGTTACTTACAAAGTTAAGATACTTTGAAGTATCTTGAAATGAAAATGAAAATCACTTTATCAAAATGTGTGGGATATATATCTGAGGCAATGTTCAGAGATAAATTTATAGCACCAATGCTTACATTAGGAAAAAAAAAGAAATGTTTCAACTCACTAAGCTAAGTCTTTGCCATATGAAATTAGGGAAAGACAAAAGAAACACACAATAAACAGAAAGACAGAAATCATAAGGGTAAGGACAAAACCAAATACAATTTAAAACAAAAAAATAGAGAAAATCAATTTAGCAAAGGGCTGGTTGTTCAAAAAATTGATAAAACTGTATACCTTTAGCAAAAGATCCCGAATCACCTTGGAAATGTTGAAAAAGGAAAACAGAGCTGGGGCATCACGTGGCCTGATTTCAAACTTTTTATACAAAGCTGTGATCACCAGGACAGCATGGTACTGGCACAAAAACAGACACATAGACCGATGGAACAGAGTGGAGAGAGCCCAGATATGGACCCTCAACTCTATGGTCAAATAATCTTTGACAAAACAGAAAAAAATATCCAGTGGATAAAAGTCTTTTCAATAAATGGTGCTGGGAAAATTGGACAGCTATGTATAGAAGAATGAAACTTGACCATTCTCTTACACTATACACAAAGATAAACTCAAAATGGATGAAAGACCTCAATATGAGAGAGGAATCCATCAAAATCATGGAGGAGAACATAGGCAGTAACCTCTTTCACATCGGCCACAACTCCTTTCAAGACATGTCTCCAAAGGCAAAGGAAACAAAAGCAAAAATGAACTTCTGGGACTTCATCAAGATAAAAACCTTCTGTACAGCAAAGGAAATAGTTAACAAAACAAAGAGGCAACCCATGGAATGGGAAAAGATGTTCACAAATGACACTGCAAAGGGCTGATAACCAAGATCTATAAAGAACTCAAACTTAATGCCCAAAAAACATAATCATGTCAAAAAGTGGGCAGAAGACATGAACAGACACTTCTCTAATGAAGACATTTAAATGGCCAACAGACACATGAAAAAATGTTCATCATCGTTAGCCATCAGGGAAATTCAAATCAAAACCACATTGAGATACCATCTTACACCTGTTAGAATGGCAAAGATTAACAAAGCAGTAAACAACAGAGGTTGGAGAGGATGTGGAGAAAGGGGAATCCTTTTACACTGTTGGTGGGAATGCAAGCTGGTGCAGCCACTTTGGAAAACAGTGTGGAGATTCCTCAAAAAATTAAAAATAGAGCTTCGCCATGACCCTGCAATTGCAGGACTGGGTACTTACGCAAAAGATATGGATGTAGTGTAAAGACGGGCCATATGTACCTCAATGTTCATAGCAACAATGGCCACAATTGCCAAACTGAGGAAAGAGCCAAGATGCCCTTCAACAAAGGAATGGATAAAGAAGATATGGTCCATATATACAATGGAATATTACACAGCTATCAGAAAGGATGAATACCCAACTTTTGTATCAACATGGACGGGACTGGAGGAGATTATCCTGAGTGAAATAAGTCAAGCCGAGAACGTCAATTACCATATGGTTTTACTTACTTACTTAACATATGGTTTTCCATATGTTCCATATGGAACATAAGGAATAACATAGAGAACATTAGGAGAAGGAAAGGAAAAGTGAATTGGGGCAAATTGGAGAGGGAGATGAACCATGAAAGGGCATGTATTACATGGAGCACTGGCTGTTGTACATAAACAATGAATCTTGGAACACTGCATCAAAAACTAATGATGTATTTTATGGTGACTAACATAACATGATTTTAAAAAAGTAAAAGAAAAAAGATACAAATCAACTGCATGATAAGTAAAATGGTATATTCTACAAATCTTACAGACATAAAGCTGATAATAAGGGAATACTACAAACAACTCAACACATGTGTATTTGACAACCTACATTAAATAAACTGAGTTATTGATAAATACAAAGTACTAAAACTCATCCAAGATAGACTTGAATAATCTTGTACTAATTAAGCAAAAATGAATTTGCCATTAAAATTCCCCTTGAGTCAAATCTCCAGGCTCAGATTATTTCACTGAAGAATTTTACCAAATGATTAAAGAATAACTAACAAAAATTTTATAAGCATTTCCCAACTCATTTTATCCTAGTACCCTAGTCTTATTGTGATGCTAAACAAGAGGACAACAGTACAAAAAGAAAGCAAAAGAGAGAGTTGAAGTGACAGCAAGAAAAGGTATGCAAGTCTGGCTCAACATTAAAAAAACAATCAGTGTTATTCACCATGTCAATAGGCTATAAATAAAAATCATACAATTATCCTGATTTTCATTAAAAACATATTTAACAAAATCCAACCTCCATTTGTGATAACAACTCTCACTGAAATAGGAAAATTTTCAGAACAAGTGACTCAACTGGACAAACAGCATTTTTAAAATCTTACAGATAACATACTTAACAGTGAAAGACTGAGATCAGAAACAAGGATACCTGCTGTCATTATTCATATTCAACATAAGACCAGATGTTCTAGAGCCAGCATAAGGCAAGAAAAATAAATAAAACTAATACATATTTAAAGAGAAGAAATAAAGCCATTTTTATTTGAAGTTGGCATTGTCTACATAAAAAATTCATAAATTAAAAGACACACACACACTTAGAAATAATGAGTGTTCAGCAAGATGATAGTATACAAGATAATCACACAAAGAAAGGGACATCACCAAGATGGTGGCAAAGGTCATTATCAAATTCACCCCCATCACAAGGAAAAAAAAACCTAGCAACTATTCATGGGTAAGAAGTCACTGAGGAAATCTAGAACATGGGAGTGAGGGTGAGGCACCTCCTTACACCATAAGAACCAGGATAGACCACAACACATGGGTAAGAGGAGCAGCTACATGATGACTGAATTGAACCTCCCCTGAACCAATGAAGCACCAGAATGAAGTTTCTCCTACGCTTCCAGTTCCTCTAGTGGGAAAAGAGAGCCCAGTGTGGACATACAGCTCTCCCAGTATTGTGAATCACATTTGGGGAGTCCTCACTTTGGTCTCACTTCACAGGGACTGAAAGGAATCTGCAAGGCTTGACTACTCTGGGAATTTGATCATGATAGAGAAAGGAGGAGGGGTTTACAACAACCAGTGCTCAGATCTCAGCTGACCAAGTTCCTAACTGCAGAGTCCAAGTAGTAGTCCCAACCTAAAGTTGTGCTTATCTTCAGAGTCAAGAAGTGCTGGAGTCCAGCTCCAGCAGGTCCAGGGGTCCCCGAAGGATGGACAGTATTGGCGAAAGGAATGAGAGAGCCAAGAAGTTCTTTCTGATCACCAAGTAGGCATCTCTAACTCTGCTGGTCTCAGTAGCTTTATTTGTAGATAGTAAGATGAACAATACGTGAGCAGAACATGATTTTTTTTAAGTTGATTGATTCCTGTGATATGGTACTTTGATCAATGAAAACATTCTTTACATGTTCTCCTCAGCTTTATCTTTACACTCTATGTCTTCCCCCTATAGATTGGGGCAGAGACAGATCTTCTGTCTTAAATGACATTGAAATAGCTTCTTAAGCCAAACAGGACAAATGGGTCTCATACAGAGCAAGTGGGTCACACTTTTGTTCTTAGAAACTAGTTAAATGGAAATTCCATAGTAATAGAATTTCAAGTTAAAGACAGTAACCATTATTATGCATTAGGATCATCTATCTTTGTTAAACTTATATGAATAAGGCACTAGTTATATAGTTCAAGCATAGTCTAACATAAGTGAATCTTGCGTCATTATCTAGCACATTAGTCACAGAAGCGAGGAATACAGAAGTGAAGGAAATAGTGATAATTATGGAAGTAGGGCCTAAGTTGTTCACATGAGCTACTTCTTTGTAACTGAGTGCTCAGGCACCATAGGGGTCCTGTTCTGGCTATTCTTTGAATAAATGGCAATATTCATGGAAAGCAGACCTTGCAGAAGGTACCATGCCCTCTCATTAATCAGTAAAGGAACTGTAGTAATTTATGTCCTGCTCTGACTTGTGTATCATCTTTAGATAAGGCTTCTTTTCTTCAGGCTGAACTAATGCCTAGCTCTCAGGCCTGGTGGTGTCTTAAAGTCTTTCTCTCTGATCTACAAGAGCTCCACGAGAAAACGCTGGGAGAGAGGGTCATGGAGATATAATCTAGGGTCCTTGCTGTGGGGCTAAGGGTCTGATTCTCCTCATATACTGTCATACGAGTAATCTCGGTCTGGTGTGGAGTGCCTTAGGGTCTAATCATAAGCAACAGGCTTATTCCTAGGAAAGAAATCAAAAGAGGTGGAAGGAGATACCAGGTTTGCTCTGTATGGCAGGAGCTGTGCAAACGCTGCCATTTCCATGCTGTGACTGGGTCATCCAGCGAGCCCCATGTGGCTCCGAGCAAAGAAGGTACTGTAGTTTGACCAGGGATCTCAGTGAAGTGCAGGGCTACTTAATTTTGGTCCTGAAACAAAGAGTGTTGCCACCTTGGACCATGGTTTGCCCCCACCACACACACCCAGGTAGGACAGCTGAGTCATAGCCCATCCCACTGCTGAGGGGAGCTGTCAGCCCCACCAGACCAGGAAATCTGGTCAGAATATCTGGAAGCTGTGTAGCCCAGCAATGTCTGAGCAAAAATATGGAAGGCAGAGTTAATAATCTGCAGAGAAAATCTAGTGGCACCTTTTGGCCTGGGAACTTGGGGAATAAGTCAGCTTGAATAAAGACCACAAAGAGTGACATCACCAAGATGGCAACATAGGTCACTCCTGACTTTGCTTCCCCTCATAAGAAGAGCTAACAACTGTTGGGATGCCTGGGTGGCTCAGTCAGGTGTCAGACTCCCTCCTCAGCAGGGAGTCTGCTTCTTCCTCTCTCTCTGCCCCTCCCCCAAGCTTGTATTCTCTCTCTCAAATAAATAAATGTATATATATTTAATTGTTATTCTATTTTAAGATTTTATTTTGTTGACAGAGAAAGAACACAAACAGCATGAGTGGGAGAGGGAGAAGCAGGCTTCCCACAAAGCAGGGAGCAGGGAACCTGATGTGGGAGCTGATCCCAGAATCTTGGGATCATAACCTGAGCCAAAGGCAGACACTTAATGACTGAGCCACCCAGATGCCTCAATGAAATATTTTTTTTAAAAAAAGAAGAACTAACAACTGTTCACGAAAAAACACCACTGACAATCCTAGGTCATGGTGAGGAGTCTGAAGCAATGCCATGCATCACAGTGACCAAGACAAACTGAATTAGAAGATAAGAGGAACAGCCACATGTTGACCACATTGCTGCTCCTCTAGGACAGTATAACACAAGTTGGAGAAATTTTGCCTGAGTTTCTGGTCCCTCCAGTAGGAAAAGAAAACCTGGGAGGATAAAAGGCACTCTCCAGTATTGAGGGTTACTTTATCTCATGCTATGGGGATTGAAGGGGAATCTATAGGTCTCAAACACTGGAAATCTGTAATAGAAAAGGTGGGGGGGCTGCAAAAAACAGTACATGGATCTTAGTAAACTGAGTTCATATCTGCTGTGTCCAAGTAGTAATCACAACCAGCAGCTTTGCTGATCTACGAAATCAAGTTAGGACACACTGAGCAGAGAACTTAACAGGTATGGGTCTGACTGATTCAAATTGTCAAATGATGATTTTTTCCTAGCCCTGGAGCCTGGTTTGCCCACAACCAGGAAATGAGCTGTGTCACAGCTCCACCTGCTGTGGAGAGTGTCTCCCAAACACATCTGGCCAGAAGGGCTGGTGAGAATAGCTGGGTGTTGTGTATTCCAATCAAGCCAAGAGGTGGGTGGGCAAAGCTGATCATTCCCAGCGCAAAGGTGTTGCAGGGTGTGGTAAGTTGCTCTGCTATTCATAAACAGAAGAATTAATTACTAGCTAAGATTGAGGGTAGCTCTTTGCCCTCTCCAAAGTGGAGAGTGTATTTGGAAAATTGAGAGTTGCTCTGAGTGACCAATCCCCTTCCCATCTATGTGAGGGAGCTGACATAACCCCAGTCGTTGTGGCTTCCAGCCCCATCTGACCTGAAGGGATGATCAGAACACCTGGAAGCTGTGTGGCCCAGTGGTCCTCCAGGAAAAGATAGGTTCAGGCTGAGCTGATTGACCCCACAGCAAAGCCAGTATTGAGCATGGAATGTGTCTGTGCACACTCTGCACACACACAAATAAGGGGTTAAATCATAGTCAAGTTTGAGGGTAGCTTCTGGTCCCTCCCAACAAGAGAGCCTGTTTAGAAATTGAGAGCTCTCTGGAGTGACCCCTCCCCACACTGTGTCTCAGCTCTATTGTTGTGGCTCCTGACTTCATCTGCCCAGAATTACTGGTGATAACATCTGGAAGTTGCATTGTCCAGCATTGCTAGAATTAAGAAAAGACAAGCATATAATATTATTTTCAGAGTAAAGCCAGTGGACCTGTTTGACAAGGGAATTTGGGGCATGGGTTGACTTAAGACCAAAAAAAAAAAAAGAGTTCTACTGGTTTTAAAGCTACTCCCCCCTCTGCATCCAGGCAGGGAAACTAATTTATAGCTAGTTCATTACTGAATACAGCCTCCAGCATGCCCAACCAGGGAACCTAACCAGAGAACACTGCAAGCTTTTTCACCTATTCAAAAGCCCTGCTTACAGTGGCACTTGAACACAGACCACATCCTGTGTCTTTCCTTATCTATAAAGCAAAACTGGTGGCTTCACCTGACTGGATATTTAGCACACATTCTGGAGAGATTTGAGTCCCCAAACAAGAAGACTTACAGGGCCTGGGTCCCACACTGCTGCACTGACAGAGACTCTAATTCATAACACCATCAATTATTGAATATAGTACCCAGTCCCAACCATCTAAAAAGCCTGATGCAGGCAACTGTGAGGCCCATTATACAACCTCACATGCAAAGAGAAGCAAGGAAGCAGTCCTAATCCAAATGTTCTCAGTCAGTGACACATCTATCCACCCCCACCTCAGAGCTAGAACAGTCACCTCACCCAGAAATAGACCAAAATAGTAGGCTTCACCTGCACAAAACAGGCTTCACCTGCACATTATTTTTTTTGTTTTGTTTTGTTTTTAAGATTTTATTTATTTATTTGACACACAGAGAGAGAGATTACAAGTAGGCAGAGAGGCAGGCAGAGAGACAGGGAGAGGAGGAAGCAGGCTCCCTGCTGAGCAGAGAGCCCGATGCAGGCCTCGATCCCAGAACGCTGAGATCATGACCTGAGCCGAAAGCAGAGGCTTTAACCCACTGAGCCACCCAGGCGCCCACACCTGCACATTATTAACAGACATGCACAGAAACCTAAACTGAGCTGACTGGTGAAGATCTAAATCTTCCAAAGAAAATCTCTAAAGTCTGGAAGAGAAACCTGATTACTTAAATGCCCAGATACCAATGTAAAGAATTAAAGATCATGAAAAAAAATGTAAATATGATACCAGCAAAGGAAACTAAAAAAGCTCTAATAACTGATATTCAGTAACTGGAGATCTGTAAATTTTCAAAGAATCCAGAATCATCATCTTAAAGACTAACAAATGACAAAGGCACAGAAACAGTTAACTAAATAAAATTAGGAAAAAAAGTGCATGAAAAAAATGGTAAGTTTGACAAAGCAATAGAAACAATAACCAAATACAAACAGAAATCTTAGAATTGAAAAATACAATCACTGAACTGAAGAATCCAATAGAGTTAAAAAATAAGACTTGACCATATAAAATAATCAGATATCTGAAGTTTAGGTCACTAGAAATTACCCGGTCATAGAAGAAAAAAATTACAAAATGATAACTCCAACAGGACTATGAGTGGATTCCTCAACAGAAAAAATGTAGTCCAGAGATAATGGGGTGACATTTCAAGATATAAAAAGAAAAAACAATTCTCAACCAGGAATACTATACCCAGTGAAGCTGTCTTTCATAAATGAAGGAATAAAGATTTTTCCAAATAAACAGGGGCAGAAGGAGTTAATTACAACTACACTGCCTTGTAAGAAATGCTAAAGGAAGTTCTTAGAGTGGAAATGAAGGTGCACTAATTAACATAATAAAAACATTAAAAGGTAGTGTAAAACTCACCAGTAATGCTAAATATATTGTCAAGTTAGTAATTTGATAATTATGGTGCATAATTGACTTACAACTTTAGCTTAAAAACTTAAGAAAAATAAAAGTAGTAAAAACAACCATATGTAAGATAGTCTGCTTTTAGTTGTACAATATTAAAGAATGTACATTATAACAGAAATATGCTAACATGTGAGGGGGAGGAGAAATAAAAGTGAAAAGTTTAAAAATGCTATTGAAGTTGTTATGAGCTTAAAATAGGGTGTTTTAATTTAAGATGTTTTATATAAGCTTCATGGTAGCCACAAGGGAAAAACCTGAAGCAATTACACAAAAGAACATACTGATACAAAAAGATATCAAATCACCAAAAAAAGACAGCATGTTATAAAACAAAGAACAATGAGACAAAAAAGAAAAGGAAAAGAAAGAGAGAGAGAGAGAGAGAGAGAGAGAGAGAGAGAGAGAGAGAAAGAAAGGAAAAATGGTAAAAAGTAAGTCCTTACCTATTAATAATCATTTTTTAATTTAAATTCAATTGGGCAACATATAGTACATCATTAGTTTTTGGTGCAGTGTTTAATGTTTCATTAGTTGCATACAACATCCAGTGCTCATCACATCACATGCCCTCCCTAATGCCTATCACCCAGTTATCCCATGCCCCCCACCTCCCTTTCCACAACTTTCAGTTTGTTCCCCAGAGTCAAGAGTCTCTCATGGTTTGTCTCCCACTTTGATTTCTTCCCATTCAGCTTTCCCTCCCATCCCCTATGGTATTTCTTATATTCCACATATGAGTGAAACCATATAATCATCTTTTTGACTGCTATGAAACATTGGGATGCATGTGTCCCTTCCTTTTACTACATCTGTATCTTTGGGCTAAATACCCTGTATTGCAATTGCTGGATAATAGGGTAGCTCTATTTTTAACTTCCTGAGGAACCTCAATACTGTTTTCCAGAGTGGCTGTATCAGCTTGCATTCCCACCAACAGTGTAAGAGGGTTCCCCTTTCTCCAC
Source organism: Ailurus styani (assembly GCA_002007465.1). Lineage (NCBI taxonomy): Eukaryota > Metazoa > Chordata > Mammalia > Carnivora > Ailuridae > Ailurus > Ailurus styani. The sequence continues at coordinate 255,868 of LNAC01001017.1, read as the reverse complement.
ATCCTCGCAGACATTTGGTGTCCCCTGTCTTGTTAAATTTAGCCATTGTAACAGGTCTAAGGTGTTATCCCACTGCAGTTTTGATTTGTATTTCCCTGATGGCAAATGAAGTGGAGAATTTTCTCATGTGTCTGTTAGCTATTTGTACATCTTCTTTGGAGAAGTGTCTGTTCATGTCTTCTGCCCATTTCTTGACTGGATTATTTGTTTTTTTGGGTGTTGAGTTTGGTAAGTTATTTTTTTTTTAAGATTTTATTTATTTATTTGACACAGAGAGAGAGATTACAAGTAGGCAGAGAGGCAGGTGGAGAGACAGGGAGAGGAGGAAGCAGGCTCCCTGCTGAGCAGAGAGCCCGATGTGGGCCTCGATCCCAGATGCTGAGATCATGACCTGAGCCGAAAGCAGAGGCTTTAACCCACTGAGCCACCCAGGCGCCCAAGTTTAGTAAGTTCTTTATAGATCTTGGAAATTTAAGTGGTTAAGTTCTCCAGTCAAGACACATCAAATGGCTGAATGGATTAAAAGAGAAGATCCAGGTTCTGGTTTCAGGTGGCAACATAGGAAGACCAAGAACTTACCCTCTCCATGGAACATATCAAATTACATCTATAAATAGAACAATTGCTCCTGAAAAAGAACTAAGGTCCAACTGAACATCTTCTGAAAGAAAAAAAAAGGAAAATAGAACAGTGAGAAACAGAGACATGGTAGCAAAGGAAACCCCCATCCCTGGCACAACAAACTGTGTGTGGGGGGGAAGAGATGGTTCTGAGAGATTGAGTGAAGATTCCCTGTCCTTGGAAAAACTAAAAGACAGACAAACAAACAAATAACAATAGTTTAAAAGAACAACAAGCATATAAAAAAGAGAACCCTAGAACTCCACCAAACAGTGAAGGAGCAATGAGAATGCTCCCAGGTCAAAGTGACAGGAAAATGACGTGGTTTACTTTCCATTGCACCTTAAAAGCCCAGAAAAGAGAAGGGTCTTAATGCCATAACTAGTGGCTCTGGTCAACACAATGAGCTTGCTACCTCATGAGCTCTGAGTCCACAAGCCCACACCAGCCCAGGCTCTGCTTGGGGAGGAGGTAGAAAAGCCACCATTTAAAAGAGCCAAAGAGCTACAGAAACATTTTCTCCCACTTCGCCACAAAATTCCAGATGAGAACAGGGTCTGGTAGACAAAATGAGCTTGCTGCCTTAGCAATTTCAGGGTCCACAAACCCACACAAGCCTCACTTACACTGAGACAGGAAACAAACCACTTTATAAAAATCTTTTTTGTCCTTCTTTCCTCTATTTTTTTCTTCTTTTTTCTTTCTGTTTTTCTTTCTTTCCTTTTTTTCATTGTTTCTTTCTTGTCTTTTTTTCTTCTTTCAAAAGCCATGGTTTAAGAGAAAAGCTGGCATACAGAAGGTCCAGCTCTAGAACTCCAGCAAATAACAGGGAGAGATGCTGGAAGGCTCTTCAGGTGAGAGGGATAAATGGACACTGTCTATGCTTCCCCTCTATCTTGAAACACAGACCCGTGCCCAGTCTGGGCACCCTAACTGGTCTGCCACAACAGTGAGGCCTGGGCGCCCACCTCACACAAGCAACAGCCATTCCACCAAGGTGGCCACAGGGCAATGCACATTAGGATTCCCGTGGTTAGCACTTATCACAGCCTCAGGTCTTCTGCCAAGTTGTCATAGGTGCAAATACCCCAGAAGTCTCCATACCCACACCGTATTGGCTTCCAGTGGCTTTATAGGGCACTCCCAGTGCACTGGACTCCAGAAAATCATGACTGATGTCTGCCTAAAATCCAGACCCCATGTCTACATTTGTTTCAGCCATCCCATCAGAGAATGCCTTTTGTGGAGCACCCTCAACCACTCCTACCAATATAAACCTTGGCTCTAGTTTCCTGGTCAGGGCACCCCCTGTGCTGAACACCTTGGGACATGCTGCTTTACACCCAACTGAACAGCTTCTTACCTAGCTGTCCTCATTGTAGAGAGCCCAGGATAATACAGCTTATAACCACTTAATCTTCAGCTCTGCTGCCAGGAAACATTTTGTGTGAAAAGATCAAGGAGCCTAGCCCTTGCCCATCTTAGCTTTAACTGTCTTGGTAGGACAGCTCCTGTATGGAGTACCCCAAGACCTCCCAGTCTGTATCTCACCTTGGCTCCAGTGACTCCTTCAAAGAACCCTCTTTGCAGAGAGCTGCAGGACAACCTATTTTACATACACTTCAGCTTTACCAATCCTGCCAAGGTATCCTCTGTGTGTAGTGCTCCAGGTCCCCCCAACTTGCTTACATTTTTGTTTGAGGAATCCCGCCAGAGCACCCTATGGACAGAGAGCCCAGGTGACTCCTGGTCCACATACCACCTCAGTCTTAGATGATCCACCAGGGCATCCCCTAAGCAGAGCACTCTGTGGCACTCTGACTTACCCATTTCAGCTTTGGGTGCCCTGTCAGGTTGCCCTCAGAACATAGCACACTGGAGCACCCCAGCTTATATCCATTTCAATTTTATCTGTCCTAAGAGGGTACTTGCTGTGTGGAAAGGCCTGAGACAACCAGCCTATGTCAGCCACAGCTTTATCCAGTCAGGAAAAATCACCAAACACACACAGTCTACATGAGGAATGATCATACACGGGACCATTCTTTCAAGTTCAGAAGTAGCTGTTCTGCCTAATCCATAGAAATAAACACAGAAAGTCAAACAGAATGGGAAGACAGAAGAATATGCTTCAAAAGGAAGAACAAGAAAAAAACCTCAGGGGGGAAAAACAACAAAAACTAAATGAAATGGAGATAAGCAATATATATGATAAGAAATTTAAACTACTTATCATAAAGATGCTCACTGCATGGAAAAAAAGAGTGGAAGAATACAGTAAGAACTTCAATAAAGATATAGAAAATATAAAACAGAACTAATAAGAGTTGAAGAATACAATAATTGAAATAACACCCTAGGAGGAATCAGCAGTAGATGAATAGATGCAGAAGAATATATCAGCAATTTGGAAGACAGTATAATCACTCATCATCACAGAAATACAAATTAAAACTACAATGAGATATCACCCTGTCCCAGTCAGAATGGCTAAAATTAGCAACACGGGAAACAACAGGTATTGGCAAAGATGCAGTGAAAGGAGAACCTTTCTGCACTGTTAGTGGGAATGCAAACTGCTGCGGCTGGTCTGGAAAATAGTATGGAGGTTCCTCAAAAAGTTGAAAATAGAACTACCCTATGATCTAGCAATTGCACTACTAGGTATTTACCCAGAGGTTTCAAAAATACTGATTCAAAGTGACACATGCACCCTGGTGTTTATAGCAGCATTATCAACAATAACAAAATCATGGAAAGAGCCCAAAAGTCCATTGAAGATATATCTGTATCTCTACAAACAGAATATGTCTGATGGTTGTTCTCAAGGTATGAAGAAGGGAGCCGTGATTCTGCGGCCAGATATCAGAAGATAAATAGAAGGGGGAGGGAGTTGACATAAGCGCTGGTGCCAGGAAAGTGAAATAACACAGGAGTGCAAAAGAATCCCATGCTGGGAACCAGGCACAGACTCACAGACTGGTAGCACCAGGGAAAGAACTTTATCCCATTCCCCTGACAGGACCCAGTAGCTGCAGGTACACATGCACAACCCAGGGATGGCTTGCAATTTGAGGTATTAGAAGCACAAAGGGCAGAGACATGCCCAGCCCTGGGAGCAAGGGCTGAGAGTGCTGTTGTGGGGCCACAAACCAGAGCACTGTGGTTTTTAGTGGCACAGACAGAAACGGAGGCAGTGTGGCCTGGAGGGCTCAGTGAAGAGCAGAGTGTGATTTCTCTTCAGAGACAGAAGTTAGGATATGGTCATTTCTTCTCTGACTCCCAGAAGAGACTAGGAAACCAGTCAGGGAAAGCCACAATGGAAACTCCCCTCCTCCCAAACCGGTTTTCACTGAGTCCATTTCACCCAACAAGAGGCAAGGCAACCTTGTTTTAGACAGGGTTGCCTGAGTAACAGCATGGAAGGCCCCTCCCCCAGAAGGCTGGAAGAAGAAAAGGCTGACAACCCAAAGGTCCCTATAAAACTGGTACATCTTGCTTGCAAGCTCCTTGCTTGGTCAATAAGTTGGACTCTAATGGATATGAATCCATCAGATGTCAGAAATAGACTTCAGAGTAACAATTATGAAGTTGATAACTAAGCTTGAGAAAAATATTAATGACAATATAGAATCTCTAAGGGGCAGAAATAAGATCTAATCAGGCTGAACTTAAAAATGTTATGAATGAAATGCAGTCTAAACTGGATACTCTGAATGCCAGAGTAAATGAGGCAGAGGAACAACTTAATGAGCTATAGGATAAGATGATAGAAAAGAAGGAAATTGAGGAAGCATGGGAAAAAGTAATTAAAACCAAAGGAATACAACTGAGAGATAAGTGACTCAATGAAACATTCCAATATCAGAATTATTGGGATGCCTGAAGGGATGGAGAGAGAGAAAGAGGTCTTGAAGGTATATTTAAGCAATTTGTACCTGAGAACTTCCCTAATCTGGGGAAGGAAACAAACATTTTCTATCTATCTATAAAAGACTCATTTTGAACCTAAAGATACATCCAGACTGAAAGTGAAGGGATGGAGAACTATTTTTCATGACAACAGACCTGAAAAGAAAGCTGGCGTAGCAATTCTCATATCAGACAAATTAGATTTTAAGCTAAAGACTGTAATTAGAGATACAGAAGGATACCATATCATTCTTAAAGGGTCTATCCAATGAGAAAATCTAACAATTCTAAATATCTATGCCCTCAACATGGAAGCAGCCAGCTACATAAGCCAAATGTTAACCAAAATAAAGTCACATTAATAATAATACACTAAGAGTAGGAGACCTCAACACCTCACTCTCAGCAATAGATAAATCATCTAGTCAATCAACAAAGAAACAAGAGCTTTGAATGACACACTGGACAAGATGGACCTCATAGATACATACAGAACATTCTTCACTAATAAAGTGAATACTCATTCTTCTCAAACGCACATGGACCTTTTTCCAGAGTAGAACACGTACTGGGTCACAAATCAGGGCTCAACTGATACCAAAAGATTAAGATTATTCCCTGCATATTCTCAGACCACAATGCTTTGAAACTGGAACTCAACCACAAGGAAAAGTTTGGAAGGAATTCAAACACTTGGAAGCTAAAGACCATTAGGCTTAAGAATGTTTGGGTCGGGGTGCTTGTGTGGCTCAGTTGGTTAAACAACTGCCTTTGGCTCAGGTCATGACCCTGGCGTCCCAGGAACGAGTGCCACATTGGGCTCCCTGATCCACAGGGAGTCTGTTTCTCCCTCTGATCCTCCCCCCTCTCATGCTGGCTCTTTCTCATTCTCTCTCTCTCTCTCTCTCTCTCTCTCTCTCCCCAATAAATAAATAAAAATATTTTTAAAAATAATGTTTGGGTCAACCAGGAAATAAAAAGAGACCTTAAACAATTCATAGAAACCAATAGGAATGAAAACACATCAGTCTAAAAACCCAATGGGATACAGCAAAGGCCGTCCTAAGGGGGAAATACATACCCATGCAAACCTCACTCAAAAAAAAAAAAAAAGGAAAAGAAAAATCCCAAATTCACCAACTAACATTACACCTTAAAGAACTGGAGAAAGAACAACAAATTAAGCCTAAGCCACACATGAGAAGAGAAATAATTAGGATTAGACCAGAGATCAATGAATTAGAAACCAGAAATACAGTAAACACATCAATGAAACTAGAAGCTGGTTCTTTGAAAGAATTAATAAGATCGGTAAATCTCTGCCCAGAATTATCCAAAGGAAAAGAGAAAGGATACAAATTAATAAAATTATGAATGAAAGGGGAAAGATCACGAGTAACACAAAGGAAATAGAATGATTATTAGAGATTATCAACAACTAATGCCTTCCTGGAAACCTATAAACCACCAAGACTGAAACAGGAAGAAATAAATTGACAACCTGAATAGACCAATAACCATTAATGAAATTGAAGCAGTGACCAAAAACCTCCCAATAAAACAAGAGTTCAGGACCTGAAGTATTACCTGGGGGATTCTACCACACATTCAAAGAAGAAATAATACCTATTTTCCTAAAGCTGTTTCAAAACATAGAGATAGAAGGAACACTTCCAAACTCATTCTATGAGGCCAGCATTACCTTGATCCTCAAACCCAGGCAAAGACCCCATTAAAAAGGAGAATTAAAGAGGTGTTTCGGTAGCTCAGTCATTAAGTATCTTCCTTTGGCTCAGATCATGATCCTAGGGTCCTGGGATAGAGGCCCACATTGGGCTCCCTGCTTAATTGGAAGCCTGCTTCTCCCTCTCCCACTCCCCCTGCTGCGTCCCCTCTCTCACTGTGTCTCTCTTTGTCACAAATAAATAAAATCTTTTAAGAAAGGAGAATTAAAGACCAAGATCCCTGGTGAATATGGATGCCAATATTCTCAACAAGATCTTAGCTAATAGGATCCAACAGTATATTAAAAAGATTATCAGTCACAACCAGGAGGGATTTACCCCTGGAATGCAAGGAGGGATTTACCCCTGGAATGCAAGGGTGGTTCAACATTCCACAAATCAATAAGTGTGATAGAACACATTACTAAGAGAAGTGAAAAGAATTACATTGTCCTCTCAATTGATACAGATAAAGCATTTGAAAAAATACAAAATCCTTTCCTGATTAAAACTCTTCAGATTGTAGGGATAGAAGAAAGATTCCAAAATTTCATAAAAGAGATCTATAAAAAGCCCACAGCGAATATCATTCTCAATAGGGGAAAACCTGAGAGCCTTCCCCTTAAGAGGAGGAACACGAAAAGGATGCACACTTTCATTACTATTATTCAACGTAGTACCAGAAGTCCTAGGAAAAGCAATCAGACAACAAAGAGAAATAAAAGGCGCTCAAATTGGCATCGAATAAGTCAAACTCCCTGTCTTTGAAGATGACCTGATACTTTATGTGGAAAACCCAAAAGAATCCACCTCCAAATTACTAGAAGCCATACAGACATTCAGTAATGTGGCAGGATACAAAGTCAACACACAGAAATCAGTTGCTCTCCTATATATTAACAACATAACTGTAAAAAAAGAAATTAGGAAATTGATTCCACTTATAATAGCACCAAAAACTATAAGATAACTAGGAATAAACCTAACCAAAGAGGTAAAGGATCAGGCGCCTGGGTGGCTCAGTGGCTTAAAGCCGCTGCCTTCGGCTCAGGTCATGATCCCAGGGTCCTGGGATCGAGGCCCACATCGGACTCTCTGCTCAACGGGGAGCCTGCTTCCTCCTCTCTCCTCTCTCTCTGCCTGCCTCTCTACCTACTTGTAATCTCTCTCTCTGTGTCAAATGAATAAATAAAATCTTTAAAAAAAAAGAGGTAAAGGATCTATACACTAGAAACTGCAGAACACTTATGAAAGAAATAGAGGAAGACACAGGGATGGAAAAACTTTCCATGTTCAGGGATTGGAAGAAAAAACATTGTTAAAATGTCTATGCTGCCCAAAGCAATCTATAATTTCAATGTCATTCCAATCAAAATACCAATAGTATTTTTTAAAGTGCTGGAACAAACAATCCTAAAATTTGTATGGAAACAGAAACGACCCCAGATCACCAAGAAAATGTTGCCAAAGAAAAAAATTAAAAATAGAGCTACCCTATGACCTGGAAATTGCACTACTGGATATTTACCACAAAGAAACAGATGTAGTGAAAAGAAGGGCCATATGTACCCCGATGTTCACAGCAACAATGTCCACAATCTCCAAACTGTGAAAAGATCCAAGATGCCCTTCAACAGATGAATGGATGAGGAATTTATGGTCCATATATTAAACGGAATATTCCTCAGCCATCAGAAGGGATGAATACTCAACATTTGCATCAAAATGGATGGGACTGGAGAAGATTATGCTAAGTGAAATAGTCAAACAAAGAAAGTCAATTATCCTATGGTTTCACTTATTTGTGGAAATTAAGGAATAACATGGAGGACATTAGAAGAGAAAAATGAAAAGGAAGAAATCAGAGTGGGCGAGGAATGATGAAAGACAATGGACTCCTGGAAACAAACTGAGGGTTTTAGAAGGGGGGGGTAGGTGAATGGGTTAGCCAGTGATGGTTATTAAGGGCATGTATTGCATGGAGCACTGGGGGTTATATGCAAACAATGATTCATGGAACACTACATCAAAAACTAATGATGTGGTGTATGGTGACTAAGATAACATAATAAAAATAAAAAGTTATCTCTCTGATTAAGATATAGCCAGTACAAATTTATTGTTTAAATAAATTGAAAGAAAGTATTTTTCCCTTAAACCATGACTTCTGTCAAAATAGCCATTTTAATCTAAGCATTTAGTAGTTCATTTGGTTTTAGTAGATTCACTTTATACCTTTGTAGTGTGTCAGCATTACTGTTCCTTGATGTTTACATCCAACAGATATTTATTATGTGCAGAACATTATGTTAAGTTCTAAGTGATCCCAGTGATGAATGCATTAAACCTGATATTAAACAATCATCACACTCTTTTATTTACATTAGATGTGGCAATCAGACCATATGTATTTGCAAAGCCCACTGCATTTCTTTTTATCACTAGGCTTATTAGTATATTCATTCCTGAATTGTCAAAGATTAGTTGACCATAGACTTGAGGGTTCATATCTGGGCTTTCTACTCTTTTCCACTGATCTATGTGTCTGTTTTTGTGTCAGTACCATGCAGTCTTGGTGACCACAGCTTTGTAGTAAAGCTTGAAAACAGGCAACGTGATGCCCCCAGGTTTGGTTTTCTTTTTCAACATTTCCTTAGTGATTCAGGGTCTTTTCTGGTTTCATACAAATTTTAGGATTGTGGGCGCCTGGGTGGCTCAGTGGGTTAATGCCTCTGCTTTCGGCTCAGGTCATGATCCCAGGGTCCTGGGATCGAGGCCCGCATCGGGCTCCCTGCTCAGCGGGGAGCCTGCTTCCCCCTCTCTCTCTCTGCCTGCCTCTCTGCCTCCTTGTGATCTCTCTCCCTCTGTGAAATAAAAAAAAAAATTTAGGATTGTTTGTTCCAGCACTTTAAAAAATGTCAGTGGAATTTTGATTGGGATAGCTTTGAAAATATATATTGCTCTGGGCAGTATGGACATTTTAACAATGTCTATCCTTCCAATCCATAAGCATGGAATATATCTCCATCTTTTCATGTCTTCTTCAATTTCTTTCATGAGTGTTCTGTAGTTCCTCGAGTACAGATCCTTTACCTCTTTGGTAAAGTTTATTCCAAGGTATCTTATGGTTCTTGGTGCTATAGTAAATGGAACAGATTCACTAATTTCCCTTTCTATAGTTTCATTGTTAGTGTATAAGAAAGCAACTGATTTCTTTGCATTGATTTTGTATACTGCCACATTACTGAGTTGCTGTATGAGTTCTAGTAGTTTGGGGTTAGGATCTTTTGGGCTTTCCATATAAAGTATTATGTCATTGACTTCTTCTTTGCCAATTTGAATACATTTAATTTATTTTTGTTGTCTGATTGCTGTTTCTAGGACTTCTACTACGGTGTTGATCAATAGTGATGAGAGTGGACATCCTTGTCATGTTCCTGATCTAAATGGGAAGGCTGTCAGCTTTTCCCCATTGAGAATGATATTTGCTGTGGGTTTTTCATAGATAGATTTCATGAAGTTGAGGAATGTTCCCTGTATCCCTATACTTTGAAGAGTTTTAATCAGAAACAGATGCTGTATTTTGTCAAATGCTTTCTCAGCATCAATTGAGAGGACCATGTGGTTCTTCTCTCTTCTCTTATTGATTTGTTCTATCACATTGATTGATTTGTGAATGTTGAACCACGCTTGCATCCTGGGGATAAATCACAGGTGGTCATGGTGGATAATCTTTTTAATGTATTGTTGGATCTTATTAACTAGGATTTTGTTGAGATCCTAGTTGCGAATCCTTGTTGAGATCCTTGTTGAGAATCTTGGCATCCATATTCATTAGGAATATTGGTCTGAAATTCTCCTTTTTGATGAGGTCTTTGCCTGGTTTGGGGATCAAGGTAATACTGACTTCATAGAAAGGGTCTGGAAGTTTTCCTTCTGTTTCTGTTTTTTGAAACAGCTTCAGGAGAATAGATATTCCTTCTTTGAATGTTTGGTAGAATACCCCAGGGAATCTGTCAGGTCCCGGACTCCAGTTTTTTGGGAGGTTTTTGATCACCACTTCAATCCCATTGCTAGAAATCGGTCTATTCAGGCTCTCAATTATTTCCTCTTTCAGTCTTGGAAGTTTATAGGTTTCCAAGAATATATCCATTTCTTCTAAGCTGCTTAACTTATTAGCATATAGCTGCTGATAATATTTTTTGATGATTGTTTCTACTTCCTTGGTGTTCGTCATTATTTCCCCCCTTTCATTCATAATTTTATTAATTTGAGTCCTATCTCTTTTCTTTTGGGTTAGTTTGGCCAGTGGTTTATCGATCTTATTAATTCTTTCAAAGAACCAGCTTCTAGTTTTGTTGATGTGTTCTACAGTATCTCTAGTTTCTAACTCATTGATCACTGCTCTAGTCCTAATTATTTTCCTTCTTGTGTGAGGGGTTGGCTTAATTTGTTGTTGATTTTCCAGTTAAGGTGTAAAGAGAGTTGGTGTATTCAGGATTTTTCCATTTTTTTGAGTGAGGCTTGGATGGCTATGTATTTTCCCCTTAGGACCACCTTTACCGTATCCCCTAGGTTTTGGATTGATGTGTCTTCATTATCTTTGGTTTCCATGAACTGTGGAAAGAGCCTAGATGCCCTTCAACAGACAAATGGATAAAGAAGATGTCCATATATGTAATGGAATATTATGTAGCCATCAGAAAGGATGAATACCCAACTTTTGTATCAACATGGATGGCTCTGGAGGAGATTATGGTGAGTATAATAAGTCAAGCAGAGAAAGTCAATTATCATATGGTTTCACTTACTTGTGGAACATAAGGAATGAAATGGAAGGCATTAGAAAAATAAAGGAAAAGTGAATTGGGATAAATCGGAGGGGGAGACGAATGATGAGAGACTATGGATTCTGAGAAACAAACAGGGTTATGGGGGGAAGGATGAGTCTGGTGGTGCACATATTAAGGAGGGCACATATTAAGGAGGACATGTATTACATGGAACACTGGATGTGGTGCATAAACAATGAATCTTAGAACACAAAAAATAAACTAAAAAGAACAGAAAACATGCAGTCATGTATTTAATTTCTTAATAAAACTGGGAAAAACCCACAAACATAGGCCTTGCCACATGTGAACTGGTTATCTCACTCTGGTGAGGCAGAGGAGCTAATTCATAACCCCAATAATTACTGAATATAGCTTCCAGCCTTAACCAACAGGAAAGGGAGGGCAGAACACCTTGAAAACTACACAGGCTAAAAACATTCAAGCAGAGTGTTCAGCAGGCAAAGTTAATCTATCTCTCTAAAGATAGAGAAATGTCAATGGCCTGGTTGGCCAGGGAATTAAAGGAACAGGTCAGTTTAAGTCACGACCACAAAAGCATTGTCAGATTTAAAGTCAATTACCATGCTCTGTCTATGCAGAGAAGGTAATTTTCAGTCTTGTCTGTTGCTGAATATAACCTTCGGCCAAAGTGATCAGGGAACATAAATTGATTACACAGGACACTGCATAGCTCATTCATCAGTCCTGTTTTTGAGGCATTTGAACAGAGAGAAAGCACAGTGCAAGAATTCCCCCATCTTCAGAGCCAAACTGATGGCACTCTTGTCAGGAAATTTTGGGAGTAGTCTTGCATACCTTAAACCCTGTTTTGTAACCCCATGAGGGCAGGGAAGTTAATTCACAGTCTTAAGATACTGCTGAGTATAGTAACCTATCCCAACTCTCTGGAAAATATGACCACGGATCCCAGGCTACTGCAAATCCCATCCTAAAATTTCAAGTGGGCAGAAAACCAACCGGAAGTCTTATTGAAGTGTTCTCAGCTAGTGGCATTCTTCCACACACACTTCAGATATTGGGAAATGCCTTGCCTGAAAAATAGATTCTTATGAAAAGTCCCACCTGTCCAAGGACATTGCCAGAAAACAATTAACCTTGGAACACTGCCTGAAAAACTAATGACTATTATATTGTGACTAACATAGCATAATAAAAAAATTAAAAAAAAATACATCTAGAAACCAATCATGAGCTCTGTGGTGAAGAACTGTCTCTTCTATAGCAAACCTGTAAAATCTAAAAGAGGAAACCACTTATTCAAATGCACAGACACCAATATAAGGCAGCAAGAATTACAAAAAATCAGGTAAAGATGACACCCCCAGACATAACCGACTTTAAAAAATACAGTTTTATGAACTGTAGAAGAATTCAGAATATTCCTCTTAAATAAGTTTAACAAACTTCAAGAACACACAGACAACAAAAAATTGGGAAGATAATACATAAGAAAAATGAGTTCAATAAAGATATAGAAACCACCAAGAAACATAAATCCCAGAGCTAAAAAGTGTAACGACTGAACTGAAGAACTTAATAGAAATCTCCAAAAACAGGGGCGCCTGGGGGGCTCAGTGGGTTAAGCCTCTGCTTTCGGCTCAGGTCATGATCCCAGGGTCCTGGGATCAAGCCCTGCATTGGGCTCTCTGCTCTTCAGAAAGCCCACTTACCCTTCTCTCTCTACCTGCCTCTCTGCCTACTTGTTATCTCTCTCTCTGTCAAATAAATAATAAAATCTTAAAAAAAAAAGAAATCTCCAAAAACAGACTTGGGCATGCAGAAGAATGAATCAGTGATGTAGAAAAGAAATTTGAAATTATCCATTTAGAAGAAATGATAGATAGACAATAGATGATAGATAGATAGATAGATAGATAGATAGATAGATAGATAGATAGATAGATAGTTAGATAGGTAATAGATGCAAAAAAAACCCCAAAAAGCCTATGGGACCTGTAGTACAGAATCACAATAAACACTATCTGCATTGTGGGAATTCCAGAAGGAGAAAATAAAGAAAAAGGGACAGAAGTAATATTTAAAGCAATAATAGCTAATCTTTTAAAGCAATAATGACTAAAACTCCTCAAAGCTATAGAGAGACATAGACATCCACATCAATGAAGTCCAATGGATCCCAAATAGTTTGAAGCCAAAAAACAGCTATACCAAGACACATTATGATTAAATTGACAAAACTCAAAGATAAAGAACACATCTTGAAAATCACAAGAGAAAAAGGAACTTACATACAAGGGAACCCCCAAAGGCCATCGGTGGATTTCTCAACAGAAACTTCTCAGGCCAGAAGAGACTGGGAAGATATACTCAAAAATGTGTAAGAAAAATCTTCCAAACAAGAATTGTACACATGACAAAATTGTCCTAAAGAAATGAAGGAGAAATAGAAACTTTTCTAGATAAACAAATAAGTCAATAAGAGAAAGACAATTATCATATGATCTCTCGGATATGAGGAACTTGAGGGGCAGGGTGGGGGGTCGTGGGGGGTAGGG
>LNAC01001017.1:213999-242166 GCA_002007465.1 Ailurus styani | reverse complement strand
GGGGGGTAGGGAGGGAAAAATAATGAAACAAGATGGGATGGGGAAGGAGACAAACCATAAGAGACTCCTAATCTCACAAAACAAAATGAGGGTTACTGGGGGGTGGGAGGGTAGGCATAGGGTGGATGGGTTATGGACATTGGGGAGGGTTTGTGCTTTGGTGAATGCTGTGAAAGATGTAAGCCTGATGATTCACAGACCGGTACCCCTTGGGCAAAGTATAAAAAAAAACCTGAGAGAATTCATCACCACTAGACTTGCCTTAAAAGAAATTCTAAAAGTAATCCTTTGAGTAGAGGCAAAATGCTGCTAATAAACATCATAAAAAACATAAGAAGTTACCATAAAAATCATGGGTAATGGTAAATATATAACGTTAGATTGTGTAATATGGTAATTATAGTACACAATTTACTTACAACTCTACTTTAAAGTTAAAAATAAACTTTGTAAAGATAACCATAACTAAAATAATTTGTTATTGGATACATAATATAAGAATCAGCAAACCATAGCATTGACAAACTAAAATGTGAGGTGGAGGAGAATTAAAATTGTAAGGTTCACAAATCCTATCAAACCTATATTGTTGTTAGTCCTTTCTTCTTTTTTTTAAGATTGTATTTATTTATTTGATAGAAAGAGAGACAGAGACAGAGAGAGCTCGAGCAGGGAGAGGGGCAGAGGGAGAAGCAGACTCCCCATTGAGCAGGAAGCCCAATGCAAGGCTCAATCCCAGGACCCTGGAATCATGACATGAGCTGAAAGCAGATGCTTAACCAACTGAGCTACTCAGGAGCCCCCACTGTTGTCAGTTTAGAATAGGGTGTTATAATTTTAAGATAGTTTACATAAGATTTATGGTCACTATAAGGGACAAACCTGTAGTAATTACATGAAATAACATGATAAAGTCAAAGTATACTGATACCAAATACATCAAAATACACAAACACAAAAACAGCAGGATAAAAAGCAAGCAAAATGTATCCACAAAAACAGCCAGAGAAACTTAACAAAATGGCGAAAGTAAGTTTTTATCTATCAATAATTATTTTAAATTAAATTCTCCAATCAAAAGACATAGAATGCCTGAATGTATTTCAAAAACAAAATCCAGCAATATACTGTCTACAAGAGACTCATGTGAGCCTTAATAACACATACATACTGAGGGTGAAGGGGTGGAAATAGATATTTCTTTTTTTTTAAGATTTTATGTATTTATTTGTCAGAAAGAGAGTGCGAGCACAAGCAGGGGGAGAAACACAGGCAGAGGTAGAAGCGGGTTCCTCTAAGCAAGAAGCCTAATGCGGGACTCCATCCCAGGACCTTGGGGTCATGACCAAGTCGAAGGCAGACACTTAACCCACTGAGTCACCCAGGCGCCAAGATATTTCAAAAAATGATCACAATAACAAACAAAAAAACCCCCAAAATGTAAGAATACTTACATCAGACAAAATAGACTTTAAATTAAAACTGGTAAAAAGAGATAATTGCAATTATTATATAATGATAAAGGGGTCTATACATTAAGAATATATAACAATTGTAAGAGGAGGCAAAATGGTGGAAGAGTAGGGGACCTCATTTCACCTGGCTCCTTGAATTTAGCTGGATATCTATCAAACCATTCTGAACACCCATGAATTCAGCCTGAGATGTAAGAAAATATATCTGGAACTCTACAGGTAGAAAAGCAACTATTTTTTGCAAGGTAGGAGGGGCAGAGTTGTGAATCTGTGGGGAGATATCAGAAGAAAAACAAAGGGAAGAGGAAGCCTCCTTAAGCTGGCTACCAGAAAGTGATATAATACCGGAACACAAAATGGGAACCCTTAGAAATCTGCTTCAGTGAGAGACATCCCTTTCTGAAAGGGACTCAGGGGATGAAAAGGGCAGAATTCTAGGTGGGTCATTGTGGTCTCAGGATCCTAGAAGCCACAGGATGTACGGGTGTGTGTGAATCAGTAGAGTACCCAAACAGAGCAGGGAAACTGATTATTGTCAGTGAGTCCAAGAGGGGACTCTCAGCTCCTGTCACCATAAACCACAAGCCAGTCATGTCAGGGGACTGCCTTCTGCCTCATCACCCTGAAAAGGACTAAAACAAGCTGGCTGTTTACTATCCCTTAGGAGGGACAAAATGGCTGCACCCAGGACTGGGCAACAGCACTCAGGGTGGCACAGCTCTGGAAAGGACAGTAGGGTGACACCCAGCTGTGTCCCAGGAGCAGTGGAGGAGGATATGGACATGAACCCATAACCACTGAGTCCTAAGGCACAAAAAGGGGCAGTGATGTTCCCAGGTCCCTTAGGCTCCCCCGGAGGATTACCCTGGAAATACACATCAAGAGTCTATAGAGTTTGACACACACATCAGTAAAAACTGTTTATCCCAGAAGGTTTATTGAAGAGGGGGGACTGAGATCCTTTGGCTCTGGGCTGGAGATCTGGGCATAGCCATCTTTACTCTGATCCTCTAAAAAGTCACAGAAAGCCTCCATGGAACAAAAGCCACAAAGAGGATTAGCTTACACTGAGTCCAGTGCCCTGGCAAGGGGTGGAGCAACTCCACCCAGGCAAAGAAACCTAAGAAGGAGCACAGCAGGACCCTCCCCAAGAGGACAGACTGGAAGAACAGGTGGAGTACAACTTTATGGATCCAACAAGACTAAAATTTCCAGTGTCAGGGGAAATTAGTACATTGAGCTCAAAGTGTTTTCTCATGATTCATTTAACTTTCAGTCTAAAATTTTCCATTTCTTTTTTTTTTTCAGTGATCCAAGATTCATTGTTTATGCACTACACTCAGTGCTCCATGCAATATGTGCCCTCCTTGATATCCACCACCAGGCTCACCCATCCCCCCATATCCCTCCCCATCCATAACCCACAGTTTGTTTCTCAGAGTCCACAGTCTCTCATGGTTCATCTCCCTCTCCATTTTACCCCAATTCACTTTTCCTTTCTTTCTCCTAATTTCCCCCATTTTATTCCTTATGGTCCACAAGTAAGTGAAACCATATGATGCTTGACTTTCTCTGCTTGACTTATTTCACTTAGCATAATCTCCTCCAGACCCATCCATGTTGATACAAAAGTTGGATATTCATCCTTTCTAATGGCTGTGTAATATTCCATTGTATATATGGACCACATCTTCTTTATCCATTCATCTGTTGAAGGTCACCTGGGCTCTTTCCACAGTTTGGCGATTGTGGACATTGCTACTATGGACAGTGGGGTACATATGGCCCTCTTTTCACTACATCTGAATCTTTGGGGTAAATACCCAGTAGTGCAATTGCAGGGTCATAGGGTATAATGAAGGCCATTTAAGAAAACAGATGCCCTGCTATTTTTGGGTCTTTTACAATTTCCAGTTATAATACCTGGGCTTGAAAAAAAGCATAAATGACAGTAGAGAATCTCTAAGGGAGGAAATGAGAACTAATCAGGCTGAACTTAAAAATGCTCTGAGATGCAGTCTAAACTGGATGCTCTAACAGCTAGGGTCAATGAGGCAGAAGAGAGAATAAGTGATCTAGAGGATAGGCTGATGGAAAAGAAGGAATATGAGCAAAAGAGTGAAAGACAGCTCAGATCCCATTAAGAAAGGCTTTGAGAATTTAATAATGCCCTGAAAAGAAAAAGAATATCAGAATTATTGGGGTGTTTGAGAAGGTGAAGAGAGAAAGAGAGAGGACCAGAAGGTATATTTGAGCAAATTATAGCTGAGAACTTCCTTAATATGGGGAAGGAAACAAGTATTCATGTCCAAGAGGCAGAGAGGACCCCTCCCAAAATCAATAAAAATAGATCAACATCCCAACAAATAATGGAGAAGATAGCAAATTTTAGATAAAAAAAGAAGCTATCCTGAGAGCAGCTCAGGAGAGGAGGTTCCTTATTTACAGAAGGAGAAACATATGTACAGATTAATATCAGACCTATTCACAGAGACCTGGCAGGCCAGAAAGGGCTGGTATGATATATTCGGTCTATTAAATGAGAACATGCAACCAAGAATATTTTATCCAGCAAAGCTGTCGTTCAGAATGGAAGGAGACATAAAGAGCTTCAAGGAGAGAAAGAAACTGAAAGAATATTTGAACATTAAGCCAGCCCTGCAAGAAATATTAAAGGGGATACTTTAAGGAAGAAAGATCCCAAGAGTAACATACACCAGAAAGGAACAGAGACAATCTATAGAAACAGGGACTTTGAAGGCAATATGATGGCACAAATTCATACTTTCAATAGTTATTCTGTGTAAACAGGCTAAATGCTCCAACCAAAAGACACAGAGTATCAGATCACATAAAAAGCAGGACTATCCGGGCGCCTGGGTGGCTTGGTGGGTTAAAGCCTCTGCTTTTGGCTCAGGCCATGATCACAGGGTCCTGGGATCGAGGCCCACATCGGGCTCCCTGCTTGCGGGGAGCCTGCTTCCCCCTCTCTCTCTCTGCCTGCCTCTCTGCCTCCTTGTGATCTCTCTCCCTCTGTGAAATAAATAAATAAAATCTTAAAAAAAAAGCAGGACGATCCATATGCTGTGTACAAGAGATTCATTTTGAACCTAAAGATACCTCTGGACTGAAAGTGAGGGGATAAAGAACAATTTACTATGCTCATGGACCTCAAAAAAAAAAAACTGTGGTAACAATCCTCATTATCAAACAAATTAGATTCTAAAACAAAGGCTGCAGTAAGAAATGTAGAGGGACATTATATTATATTTAAAAGGGTATATCAAACAAGAAGATCTAGCAATTATAAAACAATCATAAATATGTATGCCACCAACATGGGAGCACCAATTTTATAAACCAATTAATAACCAAAGTAAAGATACACGTTGATAATAATACATTAATAGTAGGGGACTTCAAAACCCCCATTCACAGCAATGGACAGACCATTTAAGCAGAATATCAACAAAGAAACAGGGATTTTGTATGACACATTGGACCAGGCAGACTTCACAGATATATACAGAACATTCCATCCTAAAACAACAAACATTCATTCTTTTCGAGTGCACATGGAACTTTCTCCGGAATAGATCACATACTGGATGACAAATCAGGTCTCAACTGATATTAAAGGACTGAGATTATTCCCTGCATATTTTCAGACCACAATGCTGTGAAACTAGAACTCAATCACAAGAGGAAATTTGTAAGGAACTCAAAAACTTGAAGGTTAAAGAGCATCCTGCTAAAGAATGAATGGGTCTACCAAGAAATTAAAGAACTTAAAAAATTCATGGAAACTAATGAGAATGTAAACACATCAGTTCAAAATTCCTGGAATGTAGCAAATGCAGTCCTAGGAGGGAAGTATATTGCAAGCTCTCAAGAAATTAGAAAAATCCCAAATACATAAGCTAACCATACACCTAAATGATCTGGAGAAAGACTAGCAAATAAGGCCTAAACCAAGCAAGGGAAGAGAAATAATAAAGATTGGAGCAGAAGTCAATGAAATAGAAATCAGAAGATCAGTAGAATAGATCATTGAAACTAGAAGCTGGTTCTTTGAATAAATTAATGAGATTGATAAACCTCTGGCCAGATTTACCCAAAAGAAAAGATAAAGAACCCAAATTAATAAAATCATGAATAAAAGGGAAGCAATCACGACCAGGAACAAAGGAAATAGAGACAATTTTAAGAATATACTATAAGAAATTATATGCCAACAAATTAGGCAATCTGGGAGAAATTGATGCATGCCTGGAAACTTATAAAATACGAAGATGGAAAGAGGAAGAGGTAGAAAATCTGAAGAGCCCAATAACCAACAAGGAAATTGAAGCAGTAATTTAACCCCCCCAAAAACAAACAAACAAACAAACAAAAAAACAAACAAAAAAAACAAGAGCCCATGGCCAGAGGGCTTCCTAGGGAAATTGTACCAAACATTTAAAAAAAGAAACAATACCTATTCTAGTGGAGCTGTTTCAAAAAATAGGAAGGAAAGGAAAATTTCCAAACTCATTCTGTGAGGCCAGCATTACCTTGATCCCAAAACCAGACAAAGATCCCATCAGAAAGGATAATAACAGACCAATATCCCTGATGAGCATGGATACCAAAATACTCACCAAGACACTAGTCAATAAGATCCAACAGTACATTAAAAGGATTATTCATCACTATGAGGTGGGATTTATTCCTGGGATGTAAGAGTGATTCAACATTCATAAATCAATCAGTGTGACAGATAACATTAATTAAAGGAAAGACAAGAACCATATGAACCTCTGAATTGATGCAGAAAAAGCATTTGACAAAAATTCAGGATCCTTTCTTGATTAAAACATTTCAAAGTGTAGGGATAGAGGGAGCATAACTCAATATCATAGAAGTCATCTGCAGAAAGCCTGCAACAAATACCATTGTCAATGGGGAAAAACTGAGAGCTTTTCCTCTAAGCTCAGGAGCACGAAAAGGGATGCCCACACCCACCAGTGTTGTTCAACATCATACTAGAAGTCTTAGACTTAGCAATCAAAGAACAAAAAGAAATAAAAGACATGAAAATTGGCAGAGAAGAACTCAAACTGACTACCAACAGATGACATGGTACTTTATGTGGGAAACCCAACATTACTAGAACTCATACAGCAAGTTGCTGTAGACAACATGGCAGGATATAAAATCAATGCACAGAAATCAGTCACACTTCTGTATGCTAACAATGTGACCAAAAAAAGAGAAACTAAGGAATCAATCCCACTGACAATTGCAGCCAAAACCATAAAATACCTAGGAATAAAGCTAACCAAAATGGCAAACATATGACTCTAGAAACTACAGAACACTTACGAAACAAATTGAGGAAAACACAAAAAGATGGAAAAACATCCCATGCTCATGGATTATAAGAATAAACATTGTTAAAATCTCTATGCTGCCCAGAGAAATCTACACTTTCAACGAAATCTCTACCAAAATAGCATCAGCAT
Source organism: Ailurus styani (assembly GCA_002007465.1). NCBI lineage: Eukaryota > Metazoa > Chordata > Mammalia > Carnivora > Ailuridae > Ailurus > Ailurus styani. The sequence goes on along the minus strand of LNAC01001017.1, from coordinate 235,187 downwards.
TTTGCACAGAGCAGGAACAAACAATCCTAAAATTTGTATGGAACCAGAAAAGACTGAATCACCAAGAGAATATTGAAAATGAAAAAAACAAAGCTAGGGGCATCACAATGCCTGAGTTCAAGCTGTATTAAAAAGCTGTGATCATCAAGAGACCATGGTCCTGGGCGCCTGGGTGGCTCAGTGGGTTAAAACCTCTGCTTTCGGCTCAGGTCATGATCTCAGCGTCCTGGGATCGAGGCCCGCATCGGGCTCTCTGCTCAGCAGGGAGCCTGCTTCCTCCTCTCCCTGTCTCTCTGCCTACTTGTAATCTCTCTCTCTGTGTCAAATAAATAAATAAATAAATAAAAAGAGACCATGGTCCTGGCACAGAAACAGACCCATAGATCAATGAAACAGAATAGAGATCCCATAAATGGACCCTAATCTCTATGGTCAAGTGATATTTACCATCCAGTGGTAAAAAGAGTCTCTTCAAAAAATGGTGCTATGAAAATTGGACAACCACATGTAGAAGAATGAAGCTGGACCATTCCCTTACACCATATATAAAGATAAACTCAAAATGGGTGAAAGACCTAATTGCAAGACAGGAATCCATAAAAATCCTAGAGGATATTACAGGCAGTAACCTCTTCAACCTTGGCCACAGCAACTTCTTGCAAGACATGTCTCTGAAGTCAAAATAAACAAAAGCAAAAATGAACTATTGGGACTTCATCAAGATAAAATCTTCCTCATGGCAAAGGAAACAGTCAACAAAACTGAAAGGTAACCTACAGAATAGGAGAAGATATTTTCAAATGACATAACAGATAAAAAGCTGGTATCAAAGGTCTATAAAGACCTTCTCAAACTCAACATCCAACAAACAAAAAGTCCATGAAATGAGCAGAAGACATGAACAGACACTTCTCCAAAAAAGACATACAAATGAGCCAAGAGACACATGAAGAAATGCTCCACATCACTTGTCATTGGGAAATACAAATCAAATCCACAATGAGATACCACCTTACAACAGTTAGAATGGCAAAAACTAACAAAACAGGAAACAACAAATGTTGGAGAGAATGTGGAAAATAGGGAACTCTCTTACAGTATTGGTGGGAATACAAGCTGGTACAGCCACTCTGGAAAACAGTATGGAGTTTCCTCAGGAAATTTAAAATAGAGCTACCCTACAATCCAGCAATTGCACTAATGGGTATTTAGTGCAAAGATACAGATGTAGTGAAAAGAAGGGCCACATGCACCCCCATGTTCATAACAGCAATGTCCACAACAGCCAAACTGTAGAAGGAGCTGAGGAGTCCTTCAACAGATAAATGGATAAAGAAGATGTGGTTCATATATACAATGGGCTATTCCTTAGCCATCAGAAAGGATGAATATCTACCATTTGTAAGTATTCCACATGGATGGAACTAGAGAGAATTATGCAAAATGAAATAAGTCAAGCAGAGGAAGACAATTATCATATAGTTTCACTCATATGTGGGATGTCAGAAATATCGAGGAAGACCATAGGGGAAGGGAGAGAAAACTAGGGAGAAATCACAGATGGAGTCAAACCATGAGAGACTCTTGACTCCAGGAAACAAACTGAGGGTTGTTGAAAGGGAGATGGGGTGAGGGATGGAGTAACTGGATGATGGGCATTAAAGAGGGCACATTTTGTGATGAGCACTGGGTGAACATTACACCAAAAACTAATGATGTACTGTATATTGGTTAATTGAATGTAAAACAAAAGAATATATAACAATTGTAAATATTTATCCAACATTGGGGCACTTAAACACATAAAGCAATAAGCAACAAAACTAAAAATTGGAGAGGTAGATGAACCATGAAAGACTATGGACTCTGAGAAACAAACTGAGGGTTTTAGAGAGAAGTGGGTGGGGTATGGGTTAGCCCAGTGGTGGGTATTAAGGAAGGCATGTATTGCATGGAGCACTGGGTGTTATATACAAAAAATGAATCATGGAACACTACATCAAAAACTAATGATGACTAACATAGCACGATAAAAAAAGAAAAATGAAAAATAAATTAAAAATAAAAAGAGAAACAACCAGCAGTACAATAACAGTTGGGGACATTAATATACCCACCAAAATGGATATAACAATCAGAGACTCGGTAGGGAAACTGGATTTGAACTTTATAAACCAAATGGACCTAACAGACATACATGTAACTTTTTGTTTGACAACAGAGGATACACATTTTTCTCAACTGTACATGAAACATTTTCTCATATAGACTATTTTAGGCCACTAAACAAATATTAGCAGGTCAGTAGGACTGAAACCATACCAGTATCTAATCTGATCACAATACTATGAAACTAGAAATCAATAACAGGAGGAAAAATTTTAAGACTCACAAACATATGGAAATTAAACAATTATCCCCTGAAAAACCAATGGACCAAAGAAAAAATTAAATGGAAAATTTAAGTATATATTAATTTATTAATTAATTATATGTATTCATCAAATATACATATTCATTACAGAGGGAAAAACAATGTAAATACTCATGCCAATACTTATGTGATGTAGCAAAAGCAGTTCTAAGTAAAAAATTCAAAGCACTAAATTCTTATAGTAAGAAACAAGTAAGATCAAGGACTCTGTGATTCAAGAAATTAGAAAAAGAAAAAATGGAGCCCAAACTTAGCATATGAAGGAAACTATAAAGATTAGAGCAGAAATAAATGAAATAGAAAGTAGAAAAATAATATAAATGATTGACAAAACTAAGAGTTAGTTCTTTGTAAAAATAAAATTGGCAAACTGTTCACTAAACTAGGAATGAAGAAAAAGGACCCAATCAACAAAATTAAAATGATTAAAAAGACATTATATCTGAGACCATGGAATTAAAAAGGATTGTTAAGAAATTACTATGAACAACATATGCCAACAAACCAGACAACCTGGAGGAAGTAGAATAATCTTAGAAATATACAACCTATCAAGACTGTTGTTGTTTATTTTTTGTGTCAAAGGTAGAGTTTAGTGATTCATCAGTAGCATACATTCATGTGGAATTTAAGGAACAAATCAGATGAACATAGGGGAAGGGAAGGAAAAATAAAATAAAAAATAAATAATAAATAAATAAATAAATAAATAAAATTTAAAAATAAAATAAGGTAAAAACAGAGAGGGAGGTAAACTATAAGAGATTCTTAATTATAGGGAACAAATAGGGTTGCTGAAGGGGAGGTGAGTGGGGAGGATGGGGTAATTGGGTGATAGGCCTTAAGGATGAAACTTGATGTAATGAGCCCTGGGTGTTATATGCAACTGATGAATCCCTAAATTTTACCCCTGAAACTAATACTACACTATATGTTAACTAATTTGAATTTAAATTAAAAAAATATAAACAGCATTTCTCACAGAACCAGAGCGATTAATACTAACATTTGTATGGAATTATGAAAGACTCCCAAGTAGCCAAAGTAATCCTGAAAAACAAGAACAAAATTAGAGGTATCAAAAGTCCAAATTTCAAGATATACTAAGAATCTGTACTAATCAAAATGCATGGTACTGATACCAAAATAGACACATAGATCAACAGAAAAGAATAGAGAGCCCAGAAATAACCCCATATTATATGGTATCAATTAATCTATGATAAAGGAGGCAAAGATATACAATAGGGAAAAGATAATCTCTTTAATAAGTGGTGCTGGGAAAACTGTAAAGCCACATACAAAAGAATGAAACTGGAGCACCTTCTCACACCATACAGGAAAGTAACTCAAAATGGAGGGAGTCTGGGAAGATGGCCAAGAAAGAGTGTCCTAAGCTCACCTCATCACATAGATAAATCTATATAATAGATAAATCAGTGTAACTAACCAAGAAAATTAACAGAAGACTGGCAGAACACACTCTCCATAGTTAATTCTAGAGGGGAGGTCATATTTAAAATGGTAAGAAGGGCATAGTCCTAATAGGGAAACAAACTCCCCTGCAAGACTAAGCACTAACTCGAGGGACACAAGCAGCTCAAAGAAGGGAAAGAAACAGACCACACATCAGCTCCCACAAACATGGGAAAGCTACAATGGAACAAGTCCCCATAGTGTTAGGCTTTGAAAACCCAAGTGGTTTAACTCCATGAGTTTTTAAATCTGTGGCTTAACACTAATTAAAAAAAGATTCCTCAGACTCAGCTCTGGGAAAGCTGAAAGACAATAGGAAAATGAGACAAAAATCAAAGAGCCCCATCATGATAAGCAAAAACAAAAATTTGAAAAGCACTGGAATGTACATGAAAGATATATTTATTGATCTCAGAACATGTGCTGGAAGGGCAGGGATCTTTGGGTGACTACTCTAAGAAGAAAAGAGTTGGTAGACAGCATTTCTTTTCCTTCTCCCCAGTCTAGATACCTGGACACCTGTGAGAGCCATCACAAACACTCACCACCTACCTGGTTAACACTGTGCACTGTCCCTTCTTTATTCTGCAACCTTGGCCCATCCAACATGCCCCACTCAGCAAGTGCCACTAAAAACAGCACCTGATTCTTCTCATGTTGCAAGCATCCTCAACAGTAGTCAGCACCACTCCAAACCAACTCTTATTCTATGGAAAGGGGAAGACAACCACATGCACCAGTTTGACTGCAGTCCAAGCCATATGCTAGGTACAGAAATTTGATTTGAATGCTGGCCCTCTCCATCAACAAAGACCTCACAGGGAGCAACAAAAAGAGGGAGCCCTGCAGCTCAGGGCTGCTGCAGCCCCAATAGATAGACTAGGAACCGACATCTGGTCTGACTATAGTCTCTGTCCATCAACAAAGGCTCTCAGGAAAAAGCAAGAAATGTGGTCTGCAGTTAGGTGCCAGTATAGTTCTGGCAAATGAGCTGACAGAAGGCATCTGGTTTGATCCAACAACAAGCCCAAGAAAGCCCCAGGTGAACCACTTAACAGCACAGAAAAAAAACCGTTCCAACAACAGACAAAGAGGACCATTGCAACTGACTGGACTAAACGAAACTGAAGTTCAAGCACAAAAGTAGAATGCATTCAACACACATAAGATACACCCCCTGACATGCCAGGTTCTGGTGAACAGAAGACATTATTACACTATAGGACAATACAGGACCACTTCTTCATAAGGTCACTATTTTCAAGATGAGGAGACATAACTTAATTTTCCAATACATAGAAACACACAGAAATTTATTTATTTTTTTAAGATTTTTATTTATTTATTTGACAGAGAGAGATTACAAGTAGGCAGAGAGAGAGAGAGAGGAGGAAGCAGGCTCCCCACTGAGCAGAGAGCCCGATGCAGGCCTCGATCCCAGGACCCTGAGATCATGACCTGAGCCGAAGGCAGAGGCTTTAACCCACTGAGCCACCCAGGCGCCCTCCAATACATAGAAACACACAGAAATTTAGATAAAATAGGGATGACTGGGTGGCTCAGTTGGTTAATCATCCTACTTTTGATGTTGGCTCAGGTCATGATCTCAAGGTTGTGAGATCCAGCCCCAAGCTGGGCTTCATACTGGGCATGGAGTGTGCTTAAGATTCTCTCTGCCCCTCCTTTCTCTCTCTCCCTCTAAAGGGAAGGAAGGAAGAAAGAATAAAGAAAAGAAAAGAATAGAATAGAAAGAAAAGAAAAGAAAAAGAAAAAGAAAGGAATGAATGAATACATAAATAAATAAATAAATAAGTAAATAAATAAGAAATAAATAAATTTAGACAAAATAAGAAGGCAAGGTAATATGTCCCAAATGGAAAAATAGGACTAAATAACAGGAGAATACCTAAATAAAACAGTAATAAGCAATTTGCCTGATAAAGAATTCAAAGTAATGGTCTTTAAGCTCCTTACTGGACTTAAGAAAAGAGTAGAGGATCTCACTGACACCTGTGACCATGTGATATAAAATATAAAAAAGGACCAATCAGGGATGAAGAACTCATTAACTGAAATTAAAAACACACTAGAGGGAATAAATAATATATCATAGGAATCAGAAAAATAAATGAGTTGAAACACAGTAATGGAAATCACCCAAGCTTAACCTCAAAACATAAAATGAATAATAAAAAATGAGAATAGGTTAAGGAAACTCAGTAAAATTGCTAAGCACAATAGCATTCACATTATTGTAAACCCAGAATGAGGAGAGAAAAGGCAGCAGAAAATTTATTTGAAGAAAAATGACTGGAAAGTTCCCTAATCTAGGACAAGAGATGGACAACCATGACACAGAGTCACAGAGATACCCTAAAAAAATCAACTCAAAGGGGTCTACACCAAGACATATGATAATTAAAATGGCAAAAATAATAATAGTCACAGAGAATTTTTAAAGTAGCAAGAGAAAAGAAAACAATTTCATACAAAAGAAGCCACATAAAGTTATCAGTTGAGTTTTTGAGGGAAACTTTGCAGGCTAGAAGGGATTGGCATGACATATTCAAAACACTGAAAGAAAAAACAAAAACCTGCAACCAAGCATATTCAGAACATTCCATCAAAAACCTGCAGAATACACATTCTTTCCAAGTGTACATGGGACATTTTCCAGAATATAGCACATATTAGATCACACATTAGGACTCAACAAATGCAAAAAGATTGAACTAATACCATGCACGTTTTCTGACCATGATGCTATGAAACTAGAAGTCAACCACAAGAAAAAATCTGGAAAGACCACAAATACATGGAGATTAAACAACATGCTACTAAATAATGAATGGATAAACTAGGAAATCAAGAAAGAAATAAGGAAATATTTGGAAGCGAATGAAAATGAAAACACAATGTTTCAAAACCATTGAGATGCAGCAAAAGTGGCCCTAACAGGGAAGTATATAGCAATAGAGGCCTACATCACTAAGCACAAAAAAACTCAAATAAAAAATTTTTGCACCTAAAGGAGCTAGTTGAACAATAAATGAAGCCTAAAATCAGCAGGATGAAAATAATAAAGATTAGGGCAGAAATACTGACATAGAAACTAAAACCACAATAGAACAGATCAATGAAACCAGGAGCTGGTTCTTTGGGGAAAAACAACAACAACAACAACAAAAACAAAACAAAACAAAACAAACAAACAAACAAAAAAACCTCTAGCCGAACTTATCAAAATGAAAGAGAAAGTACCCAAATAATAAAGTCACAAATGAGAGAGTAAAAATAACAACCAAGGGCACCTGGGTGGCTCAGTGGTTTAAAGCCTCTGCCTTCGGCTCAGGTCATGATCTCAGGGTCCTGGGATTGAGGCCCACATCCAGCTCCCTGCTCAGCGGGGAGCCTGCTTCCTCCTCTCTCTCTCTGCCTACCTCTGCTTACTTGAGATCTCTCTTTCTGTGTCAAATAAATAAAATCTTAAAAAAAAACACCACAGAAATACAAATAATTATAAGAGAATAGTATGAAAAATGATATGTCAATAAATTGGACAACCTAGAAGAAATAGATAAATTTCTAGAAACATATGAACTATTGAAACTAAAACAGGAAGAAATAGAAAACTTGAAGGCTAATAACCAGTAAAGAAGTTGAATTGGTAGTAATCATAAAACTCCCAACAAACAAAAGTCCAGGGCCAGATGGCTTTACAGGTGAATTCTACCAAACTTTTTTTTAAAATTTATTTATTTGACACAGAGAGAGAGACTACAAGTAGGCAGAGAGGCAGGCAGAGAGACAGGGAGAGGAGGAAGCAGGCTCCCCGCTGAGAGAGAGCCCGATGCGGGCCTCGATCTCAGGACACTGAGATCATGACCTGAGCTGAAAGCAGAGGCTTTAACCCACTGAGCCACCCAGGCGCCCAATTCTACCAAACTTTTAATGAAGATGTAATACCTATTCTTCTCAAACTATTCCAAAAAAACCACAAGACTTCCAAACTCATTCAATGAGCCCAGCATTACCCAGATACCAAAAGCCAATATTCTTAATGATCATGGATGTAAAAATCCTCAATAAAACACTAGCAAACCTAATCCAACAATACATTTAAAAATCTTTCACACACAAAAACAAAAAAAAAATCCTTCACCAAAATCAAGTGGGATCTATTCCTGGTTTGCAAGGGTGGTTAAATATTCACAAATTAATCAGTGTGATAAACCATATTAATAAAAGAAAGAAAAGAACCATATGATCCTTTCAATAGATCCACTTGTTTTTGAGGAAGACGTGCATTTAAAAAATGTTTTTCTAGTCCTGAAATTACTTTGTATAGGCTTAGAAAAGGTGGAATATATCAGTAACAGTTTACAGAATTTTCGAAGAGTACCTTTGTCCAGTCATTCATTTTCCTTTCTGAGAAGCCCAGGAACATTATTTGGAATAGTGATAGGGACTTGAAAATTCAAGTCTATAACTAGTGACTCCCTCTAGCTAAAAGGTAGTATAATTTTATGCTATAATTATGGTTATACAGTTGAATACTGAATCTACATTCAGATCAAAACTTTTACCAATCAGACTTTTTTTTAGGGTTAAACTAAGTTATGTTCAACACCATATACTAGGACTTAGCTCCAATATATGGCCAATGTTTCTGAGGATCTCTGTATGTTGATTTTCAGATACATATTTTTCTGGGGCTAGAAAATCACTGGTAGGTCAAAGGGTAATATTACAGTGATGGGAGTGAGATGTGATCAAGGAAACACTTCCCTTGTATCTCCACTCCCAAATATTATCATTGTTTTTCATATACCACAGATATACTTTTTGAATTTTCCCCCTCTGTAGTCTTTTGAAAATGAGAGCCAGACATCCATGGTGTAAAATCTATCCTCCATCTTATATCTAAAAGTACATTTTTAAAGTAGTGTGAAACCTCCCTCCTGGCACAGAACTGTAGGGGGGAAAGAGATGTCTTCATTTCCTGAAATTAGGAAGCTGTGTTTGCTTCAGCAGAAATACTACTAAATTGGGGTCATGAAGGCACTATTGTCAGCAAATCCCTTCCCATAAAAACCCTGAGTAGCATGTGGAGGAGGGGTGTCTGCTTGCATTTCACCTTCATCAGCAATGCTAACAATTGCTTGTTTACATAATTTATTATTTCATGTTTACAGTATTATCTGCTACCAGCCTTCTTTCATCGTCCAGCCCCAAGGAGAAAAAGATCAGGTGTGGACCTTGATAGATCTTGACACAGAGTTTCCTGAGAAACACTAAAAAAGGGGCCTTGTGAACTTTCTTTTTTTTAAGATTTTATTTATTTATTTGACACAGAGAGAGATTACAAGTAGGCAGAGAGGCAGGCAGAGAGAGAGGAGGAAGCAGGCCCCCCGATGAGCAGGGAGCCTGATGCAGGGCTCAATCCCAGGACCCTGAGATCATGACCTGAGCCGAAGGCAGAGGCTTTAACACACTGAGCCACCCAGGCGCCCCTCTTGTGAACTTTCTAAGTCTGATTCCAAACTTTACTACAGAACATATACGCTTGGACCTGTACCAAGGGGAACTAATCTAGACAATGAAATAATTTTTATCTTTCAGGGCACTGAAGCTCCTCAGAACTTGGCTGGTCATAGCAACTCAACTCAATTGATCAATTTAACACTAAATGACTAAGTTGGCCACCAAAGCCGAGTTGAAGTTCTGCTAGATTGAGAATGCTATAGGGAAGACCAAACACTTCCTGTGTTAGTTAGGTATAAGATTCTTGTAGCATCTGGGCTTCTTGAAATCAGATTAAACAGTAATAGTTGACAGTAATACCACAGGTGGTTTTCAAAGCACCTGATTTTCTTAATGAATGGCACCATAAAATGAAGTCAATAACTGTGCCACAGGCTAAAGTCAAAATATGCAACATTTTTGCTCACTGACAGTTGATATATTTCCCTCCCTTAAAGTATGACGTTCTTACCTATTGGTAAAATTCAGACAGGGTATTGTTCACTGGGAAGAATACAGTCATTTAAAAGCCTAAATTCTCTGTGTGTAAAATCTCATAGAAAAGAATACCCTAAAGGTCATTTGGGTCAGCCAGTTACATTGTTGTAGTACCTCGCAACTTACTCTATTCTGATTTATTGTCTTTACCTGACACTGCATGAGCAAAACATCATCTTTTGAATGGGGAGAGCTTTCTTGGGTTGAAGAGTACTTCCTATTCAAGATTCCTAAAATCTTGTTAGACTAAACTGGACTAATGTGTTTTTTTTCCCTCTATGCTTTTCTGCGCCTTTTCATGAGACTTTATTGTCTGAAAGTAAAATATCTATAAGTGGAAAATACCATATGGTTTGTGTGTGTGTGGCTTTTTGTTTGTTTGTTTGTTTTGTTAAGAATTTGCCAATCTATGAAATTTGTTACCTTTGGGACATTTTCTAAAAGACTGATTCTGGTATTAGTCTCAGGGTTGTATATCTTCTGACAGTTAGATTGCCATTCTTCCATCATGCTCGGCAGCAGGACTTATTGACTGCCAAACCCTCCATTTATCATTTAAGGGATAAAATGTGCAAGCAATGCAGTGAAACTAATTTGGTGGAGCAAAAGTCATTGCTGTCTAGGAAGAAAGTGCATGTGACTGATTATATCAGTGAAGTAATCCTGTCAACTCATTTTTGAGAATTTAATTCAATCATGCAGGTTATTCAATAAAAAAAGAAAATGGTATGTGACAACTGACACTGAGGATAATAGGCCTGATATTCAAGAATATTTGAATTCCTACCTTAGCTTTTTCACCAACTTGTTGTATATGGTATTTATGTCTTGGTTTTCTGAACTGGAAAGGACGTTATTATAGCTTCTCTACCCTATAGTAATATCACATTTTGGGGGGCTATTATGTGGTGTTTCTACTTGCTGTAGTGACTTAAAAACCATCAATATTAAAGTAGTCATCGAGTAGAATTGTGATGTTTTAATAGTAGTTTTTCATGTATCCAGAGTTCCTCATCTTGTCACATTATTCTTCACTATCGTGTAAAATCTTTTACCCTTGATAACCAAAGCTTTAATATTTAAGTTATTGTATTTAAAGGACCTTATTTAGAATTCTTTATCTTTAGGTTCAAAATGAGTCTCTTGTAGACAGCATCTGGATGGGTCCCGCTTTTTTTTTATCCAATGTGAACACTGGATGTTATACACAACTAATGAACTGTTGAACAGTACATCAAAAATAATGATTTACTATATGTTGGCTAATTGAACATAATAATAAAGTAAAATTATTTCTTTTTTTTCATTTTAAAAATATTTATTTATTTATTTTGGGGGGAGAGGGAGAGAGAGAATTTTGAGCAGACTCCCTGCTGAGTGCAGACCCTGATGCAGGGCTCAGTCTCACAAACCTGAGATCATGACCTGAGCCAAACTCGAGTCCAGTGCTCAATTAACTGAGTCACCCAGGCATGAATGAATATGTATATTTTATTTTTTTTAACCAGTCAGTTCTGTACTTCCTACTTTCATGACAAGTAGAACTGAAACTTTACTTAATATGGATGTCATGGAAGAAATAGATGTGAGATTTATTTCTAAACTCTTCTATACTGCTGTTATATACCACCCAGCTGTAAGGACCTGTATTATACTATGCTAATGAAGATCACCATGATAGTAGGTTATTAGCAGGAAAACTTTTTTTTGTTAAGTGAATTAAGCAAGAGGGCTTAAGGCATGTCATCTGTATCCTTCCACTGCCTTACTCATAATTTTCCTCACCTGCTTTAATATTGACTAATAATAGAAAAGTCTAGTCTAAATAAGTAATTTTTAAAAATATTTTATTACTTTGGTGTACATACAAGATACATCAGAGACCAGCTTAGTAAAACAGAAACTCCTTTACACATTTACAAATGGTTACTGACAAAAACAATTGACAAGCCCTTCCCTTAAGTAAACTGTCACTTTTCCTGTCAATTCTTTTCTTTATAAATTATACAAACAAAAATCTTATTCTCTTTCTCTATATGGCCACAAACTGAAAAATATGTCTAAATTTGTGGGGTTTTACTCGACTTACCCTTTTCAATAACAGAACTTTCTTGAGTACTTCCCTCTTATTGCCAGTGAAACTGTGGAGAATATTTAAGGAAAGTATGTAAAAGAATACTTTTTTTAGGGTGCCTGGGTGGCTCAGTGGGTTAAAGCCTCTGCCTTCGGCTCAGGTCATGATCTCAGGGTCCTGGGATCAAGGCCTGCATCGGGCTCTCTGCTTGGCAGGGAGCCTGCTGCCTCCTCTCTCTCTGCCTGCCTCTCTGCCTACTTGTAAACTCTCTGGCAAATAAATAAATAAAATCTTTTTTAAAAAAAGAATACTTTTTTAGTCAGAAAAAATATATAGATATGAGCAATTTAAATAGCATTACCACATTATGCTTATATTTTCTTTTCTTTTTTTGAGCATTAATTTTTTAAATTATGTTTTGTTGGTCTCCACACAGTACATCTCTACATCAAAAACTAATGATGAGCTGTATGTCTTATTTTGTTTAATATTATTTGATAATCTAGAATACCTTCTTCATCTTTTAGACCATAAGTTTGTATTTATGTGTGACATTTTAATGAGAACATTTGATAAAGAGATAATCTGTACATGTTAGACTGTGACACAGTTAAGTGTCTAAAGTTAAATGTACTACTGTGCAAATATTAGACAGGTAAAAAATTTAAGCTATAAAAAGAAATCACACATTTTTACTGGACTGATTCAGGTGGCAAATGGCCATAGTTAAAAACTGGAAATTGTAAGAGGGCCAAAAAGAGCAGGGCATCTGTTTTCTTAAATTGCCTTCATTATACACTATGGCCCTGCAATTGCACTACTGGGTATTTACACCAAAGATACAGATGTAGTGAAAAGAAGGGCCATATATACCCCAATGTTATAGCAATGATGTCCACAATCCCCAAACTGTTTAAAGAACTGAGATGCCCCTCAACAGACAAATGGATAAAGAAGATGTGGTCCATATATACAATGGAATATTCCTCAGCCATCAGAAAGGATGAATATCCAACATTTATATCAACATGGATGGGACTGGAGGAGATTATGCTGAATGAAATAAGTCAAGCAGAGAAAGTCAATTATCCTATGGTTTCACTTACTTGTGGAGCACAAAGAATAACATGGAGGACATTAGGAGAAGGAAAGGAGAAAGAAGTAAATTGGGGTAAATCGAAGGGGGGAGACAAAAGATGAGAGACTATGGCTTCTGAGAAACAAACTGAAGGTTATGGAGGGAAGGGAGGTGGGGGGATGGGTGAGCCTAGTGGTGGGTATTAAGGAGGGCACATATTGCATGGAGCACTGGGTGTGGTGCATAAACAATGAATCTTGGAACACTGAAAGAAATAAAATAAAATTAAGATGTTAAAAAATTGCCTTTATTAAGCTCTTCCTCAACCTCCTGTGAATAGCAAAGAAACTGAATTCTTGGCAGGTAATTGTCTGTAATACTGTCCTTACAGGTGCTTTTCTCTTAGCTTAATAAGGTCTTATTGTTGCCATTGCTATTTTAAGATGAAAAAATTTTTAAAAATACCCTTCTCTTCATAATTGTTTTCTTAAGCAAAAGAAGATCTCTAGAGAGAAATTATTTTTATTAATGTTTTTGTCATTGACAAATAAGTGATGAAAGTAAACCTTGACATGAATCAGTTCTTGTCATATTATTTAGCCAAGGTAACTTGAAAGAAGTGCTCTTTACTTTTATGCCAGACAGATTAGGTATGTTTTATGAGTCTCATCTTTCAAGTTTAAATCCAACATTTCCTATGTTTATTCTGTCTTGGAAGATAAGTTTTGGTCAATATTAATTCAAGCTAAATGACAACTGTAGCTACATTGTACAGTTGGTTCTCACTGCACCATCCAATGATTTTCTCTTTCCTATATAAAGAACAGTTCATAAAGAAAACTACAATATTTAGAAAATTAAGTAAATAAAAATATTCTTCAGTTTTGTTAATCTCTCAAGAGATGGGCTTTTTACTCAAAGTATTTAACTAAACTCTAAGAATGATTGGCTGATAAAGATACCAGTACTCTTGGGGCTCTTGGGTGGCCCAGTCAGTAGAGCATCCAACTCTTGGTTTTAACTCAGGTCACGATCTCAGGGTCATGAGATCAAGCCCCAAATCAGGCTCTGTGCTCAGCATGGAGTTTGTTTGAGATTCTTCCCTCCTCTCCTACTGTCCCCCTCTGCTCCTCCCCATGCTCATGCGTGCTCTCTCTTTCTCTCAAAAAAAAAAATAAATGAAATCTTTAAAAAAATATACCAGTGTTCTCTGTTTCTACTTAGAGTCTAAATTTAATTAAAAAATTAATAATGAGAGGTAAGTCCACTTGAAGTTGATGGTAAAAAATGTATGAAATCATACTTGCAGAAGGATCAGAACACTTAGTACCTTAGTCCTAGCCCCACCCCTTACTACCTAAATAAATCTGGGTAAGTCATTTAACCTCTTTGAATCTGAGTTCACTTTTTTTAAAGATTTTATTTATTTATTTATTTCACAGTGGGAGAGAGATCACAAGGAGGCAGAGAGTCAGGCAGAGAGAAGGGGGGAAGCAGGCTCCCTGCCGAGCAGAGAGCCCGATGCGGGCCTCGATCCCAGGACCCTGAGATCATGACCTGAGCTGAAAGCAGAGGCTTTAACCCACTGAGCCACCCAGGTGCCCTGAGTTCACTTTTATGTAGAGTGAACATACACTCTATATATCCTTTTCTTGCTTCATGAGTTATTGTGATTATCAATTGAGATAATATATATGAAGAGTCCTGAAAATTGTTATACAAACTTGAGAGAATATATTATGATGTCTCTGATTTTAAGACAAAAATCATGAAAAAATTACCAAAGGGATGGGCTATAATAAATTTGGGTTTTCACATGGCATTCAAATAAGTTCTTTCTTTGAAAGAACCTCCTTTGTTGCTTATTGAGACTAATCCTCCACAGTCTGCCTTAGATTTTATGGGAAGTGGGTCCTGCAGAGCTCTATGTCATAGTTTTTAACACTTCCAAAATCAATGGATGTTGATGTGATTACATAAAAGGTTTTCTTTTTAATTTTTTACATAAAAAGTCCGTATTCTTCTTCTGTAGAAGCATGAGGAAGATTGAAATAGTTGATCTATAAAGGAAGGCTGATGTTAGCTTCTCAGATCAGAAATGAATACATTATTCATCGTTGAGATACTCTTCCAATAGCCATTCTGTAGAGTGGGACTCAGAAGAGTGAGAGAATAACCCTAATCCTGTGCTCTGATGCATTTAGAAGTGTAGGACTTGTTAAATATAATTTCTCTTGGACTTCCTTTTTCTTCCACATTATATATAAAAAACAGCTCTCTACATACAAGAAGGTGGTACAATACGTGAAAATTCCCCTGCATTTCCTGCTTGATGAGGTGCTGATTAGTTATTTTGGAGAAATATTTCAAGATTCTAATGACTTACTTTTGGATGATCTGAAGAACCCACTCAATGTTTTAATAAATTTAAATGACCATGATTATATAGCCCTGAATGGTCCTTTTCTGCCAGAATATGTTGCAAATCTTATTGAAATGTTTGAACCTCAGATATGTGAGGAAACCACTAGGCAGTACTTGTTGTTCCCTTTGCTGTTTCTCAACACTGTGGCCAGTTTTACTGAATATTACACTAAAATTGAGACTTCCACTTGAATTTATTTTTGAATGCCCCCTCAATCCAGCTTCCTGCTGGGAAATAGACGACCCTTGGCTGTCTGATGTATTTCCCCCTGTCTCTCTCTTTTTTTCATTCTTTGCACAAGGGGTACAGGTCTGTGAATCATCAGGCTTACATCTTTCACAGCATTCACCAAAGCACAAATCCTCCCCAATGTCCATAACCCATCCACCCTATGCCTACCCTCCCACCCCCCAGTAACCCTCAGTTTGTTTTGTGAGATTAGGAGTCTCTTATGGTTTGTCTCCTTCCCCATCCCATCTTGTTTCATTATTTTTCCCTCCCTACCCCTCACGAGCCCCCACCCTGCCCCTCAAGTTCCTCATATCAGAGAGATCATATGATAATTGTCTTTCTCTGACTGACTTATTTCGCTCAGCATAATACCCTCCAGTTCCATCCATGTCGTTGCAAACCGCAAGATTTCGTTTCTTTTGATAGCTGCATAGTATTCCATTGTATACCACATCTTCTTTATCCATTCATCTGTTGATGGATATCTAGGTTCCTTCCATAGTTTGGCTATTGTGGACATTGCTGCTATAAACATTCGGGTGCACATGCCCCTGAGGATCACTACCTTGTGTCTTCAGGGTAAATACCTAGTAGTGCGATTGCTGGGTCGTAGGGTAGCTCCATTTTCAACATTTTGAGGAATCTCCATATTGTTTTCCAGAGTGGCTGCACCAGCTGGCATTCCCACCAACAGTGTAGGAGGGTTCCCCTTTCTCTGCAACCTCGCCAACATCTGTCATTTCCTGACTTGTTGATTTTAGCCATTCTGACTGGTGTAAGGTGGTATCTCGCTGTGGTTTTAATTTGTATTTCTCTGATGCCGAGTGATGTTGAGCACTTTCTCATGTGTCTGTTGGCCATTTGGATGTCTTCTTTGGAGAAATGTCTGTTCATGTCTTCTGCCCATTTCTTGACTGGGTTATTTGTTTTATGGGTGTTGAGTTTGAGAAGCTCTTTATAGATTTTGGATACTAGCCCTTTATCTGATATGTCATTTGCAAATATCTTCTCCCATTCTGTCAGTTGTCTTTTGGTTTTGTTGACTGTTTCCTTTGCTGTGCAAAAGCTTTTAATCTTGATGAAGTCCCAATAGTTCATTTTTGCCCTTGCTTCCCTTGCCTTTGGTGATGTTCCTAGGAAGAAGTTGCTGCGGTTGAGGTCGAAGAGGTTGCTGCCTGTGTTCTCCTCGAGGATTTTGATGGATTCCTTTCTCACATTGAGGTCTTTTATCCATTTTGAGTCTATTTTTGTGTGTGGTGTCAGGAAATGATCCAGTTTCATTTTTCTGCATGTGGCTGACCAGTTTTCCCAACACCATTTGTTGAAGAGACTGTCTTTTTCCCACTGGACATTCTTTCCTGCTTTGTCGAAGATTAGTTGACCATAGAGTTGAGGGTCCATTTTTGGGTTCTCTATTCTGTTCCACTGGTCTATGTGTCTGTTTTTGTGCCAGTACCATACTGTCTTGATGATGACAGCTTTGTAATAGAGCTTGAAATCTGGAATTGTGATGCCGCCAACTTTGCTTTTTTTTTTCAACATTCCTTTGGCTATTCGGGGTCTTTTCTGGTTCCATATAAATTTTAGGATTATTTGTTCCATTTCTTTGAAGTAAATTGCTGGTATTTTGATGGGGATTGCATTAAATGTGTAGATTGCTCTAGGTAGCATAGACATTTTCACAATATTTATTCTACCCATCCATGAGCATGGAATGTTTTTCCACTTCTTTGTGTCTTCCTCAATTTCTTTCATGAGTACTTTATAGTTTTCTGAATACAGATTCTTTGCCTCTTTGGTTAGGTTTATTCCTAGGTATCTTATGGTTTTGGGTGCAATTGTAAATGGGATTGACTCTTTAATTTCTCTTTCTTCTGTTTTGTTGTTGGTATATAGAAATGCAACTGATTTCTGTGCATTGATTTTATATCCTGACACTTGACTGAATTCCTGTATGAGTGCTAGCAGTTTTGGAGTGGAGTCCTTTGGGTTTTCCACATAAAGTATCATATCATCTGCAAAGAGTGAGAGTTTGACCTCTTCCTTGCCGATTTGGATGCCTTTTATTTCTTTTTGTTGTCTGATTGCTGAGGCTAGGACTTCTAGTACTATGTTGAATAGCAGTGGTGATAGTGGACAGCCTTGCCGTGTTCCTGACTTTAGGGGAAAAGCTCTCAGTTTTTCTCCATTGAGAATGATATTCGCTGTGGGTTTTTCGTAGATGGCTTTGATGATATTGAGGTATGTACCCTCTATGCCTACACTATGAAGAGTTTTGATTAAGAAAGGGTGCTGTACTTTGTCAAATGCTTTTTCAGCATCTATTGAGAGGATCATATGGTTCTTGTTCTTTCTTTTATTAATGTCTTGTATCACATTGATTGATTTGCGAATGTTAAACCAACCTTGCATCCCAGGAATAAATCCCACTTGGTCGTGGTGAATAATCCTTTTTATGTGCTGCTGGATCCTATTGGCTAGTATTTTGTTGAGGATTTTTGCATCCGTATTCATCAAAGATATTGGTCTGTAATTCTCCTTCTTGATGGGGTCTTTGCCTGGTTTGGGGATCAAGGTAATGCTGGCCTCATAAAAGGAGTTTGGAAGTTTTCCTTCCAATTCTATTTTTTGGAACAGTTTCAGGAGAATAGGTATTAATTCTTCTTTAAATGTTTGGTAGAATTCCCCTGGGAAGCCGTCTGGCCCTGGGCTCTTGTTCGTTGGGAGATTTTTGATGACTGCTTCAATCTCCTTACTGGTGATGGGTCTATTCAGGTCTTCAGTTTCTTCCTGGTTCAGTTTTGGTAGTTTATATTTCTCTAAGAATGCATCCATTTCTTCCAGATTGTCAAATTTGCTGGTGTAGAGTTGCTCATAATATGTTCTTAGAATTGTTTGTATTTCTTTGGTGTTGGTTGTGATCTCTCCTCTTTCATTCATGATTTTATTAATTTGAGTCCTTTCTCTTTTCTTTTGGATAAGTCTGGCCAGGGGTTTATCAATCTTATTAATTCTTTCAAAGAACCAGCTCCTAGTTTCATTGATTTGTTCCACTGTTCTTTTGGTTTCTATTTCATTGATTTCTGCTCTGATCTTTATGATTTCTCTTCTCCTGCTGGGTGTAGCCTTTCTTTGCTGTTCTTTCTCTAGCTTTTGTAGGTGTAGAGTTAGGTTGTGTACTTGAGACCTTTCTTGTTTCTTGAGAAAGGCTTGTATTGCTATATACTTTCCTCTTAGGACTGCTTTTGCTGTATCCCAAAGATTTTGAACAGTTGTGTTTTCATTTTCATTTGTTTCCATGAATTTTTTTAATTCTTCTTTAATTTCCTGGTTGACCCATTCATTCTTGAGTAGGGTGTTCTTCAGCCTCCATGTATTTGAGGTCTTTCCAACTTTCCTTTTGTGGTTGAGTTCTAGTTTCAGAGCATTATGGTCTGAAAATATGCAGGGAATGATCCCAATCTTTTGGTACCTGTTGAGACCTGATTTGTGACCCAGAATATGGTCTATTCTGGAGAATGTTCCATGTGCACTGGAGAAGAATGTGTATTCTGTTGTTTTGGGATGGAATGTTCTGAATATATCTGTGATGTCCAACTGGTCCAGGGTGTCATTTAAAGCCTTTATTTCCTTGTTGATCTTTTGCTTTGATGATCTGTCCATTTCAGTAAGGGGGGTGTTCAAGTCCCCTACTAATATTGTATTCTTGTCAATGTGTTTCTTTGATTTTGTTATTAATTGGTTTATATAATTGGCTGCTCCCATGTTAGGGGCATAGATATTTATGATTGTTAGATCTTCTTGTTGGACAGATCCTTTTAGTATGATATAGTGTCCTTCCTCATCTCTTATGATATTCTTTGCCTTAAAGTCTAGTTTATCTGATATAAGGATTGCCACTCCAGCTTTCTTTTGATGGCCATTGGCATGGTAAATTGTTTTCCACCCCATCACTTTAAATCTGGATGTGTCTTTGCGTGTAAGATGAGTTTATTTTAGAAAGCATATCGATGGGTCTTGTTTTTTTATCCATTCTGATACCCTGTGTCTTTTAGTTGGGGCATTTAGTCCATTTACATTCAGAGTAACTATTGAGAGATATACATTTAGAGCCATTGTATTGCCTGTAAGGTGACTGTTACTGTATATTGTGTTTCTTCCTTTCTGGTCTATGTTTCTTTAAGGTTCTCTTTGCTTAGAGGACCCCTTTCAATATTTCCTGTAGGGCTGGCTTGGTGTTTGCAAATTCCTTGAGTTTTTGTTTGTCCTGGAAGATTTTTATCTCTCCTTCTATTTTCTTTTTTTTAAAGATNAAGTAGGCAGAGAGGCAGG
Source organism: Ailurus styani (assembly GCA_002007465.1). Lineage (NCBI taxonomy): Eukaryota > Metazoa > Chordata > Mammalia > Carnivora > Ailuridae > Ailurus > Ailurus styani. The sequence continues at coordinate 215,116 of LNAC01001017.1, read as the reverse complement.
CAGAGAGACAGGGAGAGGAGGAAGCAGGCTCCCTGCTGAGCAGAGAGCCTGATGCGGGCCTCGATCCCAGGACGCTGAGATCATGACCTGAGCCGAAAGGAGAGGCTTTAACACACTGAGCCACCCAGGCGTCCTCTCCTTCTATTTTCAGTGACATNGAGCCTAGCTGGATATAGTATTCTTGGCTGCAGATTTTTCTTGTTTAGTGCTCTGAATATATCATGCCAGCTCTTTCTGGCCTGCCAGGTCTCTGTGCATGGGTCTGCTGACAATCTAATATTTCTACCATTGTATGTTATAGACCTCTTGTCCCGAGCTGCTTTCAAGGTTTTCTCTTTGTCACTAAGACTTGTAAGTTTTACTATTAGATGATGGGGTGTGGACCTATTTTTATTGATTTTGGGGGGGTTCTCTGTGCCTTCTAGATTTTGATGCTTGTTCCCTTTGCCAGATTAGGGAAATTCTCTATTAAGATCTGCTCCAATATACCTTCTGGCCCTCTCTCTCTCTCGTCATCTTCTGGGATCCCAATTATTCTAATATTGTTTCGTCTTATGGTATCACTTATCTCTCAAATTCTCTCCTCATGGTCCAGTAGTTGTTTGTCTCTCTGTTCATCTTCTTCTTTTTTCCCTGACATTTTGTCTTCTAAATCACTAACTCTGTCTTCTGCTTCATTTATCCTAGCAGTAAGGGCCTCCATTTTTCATTGCACCTCATTAATAGCTTTTTTGATTTCAGCTTGGTTAGATTTTAGTTCTTTTATTTCTCCAGAAAGGTTTTTTATTTCTTTAGTGAGGGCTTCTCTATTATTTTCCTTGTTTTTTTCGAGCCCAGCCAGCACCTTAACAATGGTCATTCTGAACTCTAGTTCTGTCATATTACTAATGTCCTCATTGATTAGGTCCCTAGACGTCATTACTGGCTCTTGTTCTTTTTTGTGTGTTGATTTTTTTCTGCCTTGTCATTTTATGCAGATAGGAATAGATGGATGAGAGAACCAAATACTAAAGTGTAGCAATGACCCCAGAGAAATATACACTAACCTACTCAGAAGAGACCTGGAACTCGGGAGAAAAGTAAGAGGGGAAAAAACCCAAAACCAAAACCAAACAAA